>NDGM011000244.1:0-11065 GCA_002564305.1 Octomys mimax
GGGTCTCACTACCAGATCAGACTCCTAGTGATCTGCCTGTTTACAGCCTCCCAAGAGCTGGGATTACAGGGGCACGCCACCACGCCCTGTCTCAATTGCTGTCTCAGCGCAACCTGGGGACAGGGCTGGCATGAAAGGCCCTGGGATTGAACTCCTAGTCCCTGCGCCTGCTTGCAGGTGCTTTAATCCGCTGAGCTATTTGGCTGGCCCCTGACTTTTTATTATTAAGGGAAGAACCAGATTAATAAATCAGTAACTTTAATAAATTAACATTTGCCATTCTAAAAGAGAAGGTAATTAAGGAAAACAATCCTTCCTTTCTCATTCACATAAACATTTTGATTGCAAGGAAATGTACATTAAAAATAAATTTAAACGTGGGAAACCAGCACAAAGGCACCTGTGCGTCATTTGTACATGTGCAGTTTTCTCACTCATTAATTTTGCACAGTTAGCCTCCGCAAATCTTATGTTCCCTTTTTTGTAATCAGGAATAAGTAAGGCATTAACTCCTGAGGTAGTACAGAAAGACACATGGCTTTAATCTTTATCAGGAGAACGTTTGTTATTAGAGCCTTTAAGTAAAATTCCTTACCCAATTATTACTTGTACATTAGAATTTCAGAAGTTTAAAAATTAAGTAGTTTTCCTTTAATCTTGAGTAGATTTTTACATTTTCATTGCATGAAACCAAGAAGTACCTGCTAACTATAAACCATTTCTGTGGATAATATGTGGCTTTTTAAGGAACATGTACATATATGCACAGCATTAGTTTTTTAATAACCTTAACAGAGAATTTCAAATGAAATGCTTTTAGTGTTTACATTTATAAATATTTTTAGAAGTACATTTATATAATTGCCTTTTTCTTTGCAATTTTCATGATGAGGCATCTGCCCACCACAGTGACCGCAGAATTCTAACTATATACTAAGCATCATTAGGTGATTTCAAGACCTGAAAACGGCCAGCCAGGTAGCTCAGCAGACTAAAGCGCCTACTTAAGCAGACACAGGGATCGGGTTAGAGCCCCATCGTGCTGTGCCGGCCCCGCCCCCGGGGCGCACTGAGATGGCAATTGAGCCTGGGTGTGGTGGCGCGCGCCTGTCATCCCAGCACTTGGGGGGCTGAAAAGAGGAGGAGGGTCCCTAGAGTCCAATTTGTGCAGTGAGACTCTGTAGACCCTGTACTAAATACATTTAAAACAAACCCCCCAAAAACAAAGACCTAAATAAACATGCTATTTCCTGTCTCCAGCCTTTTGGGACCCTGTCAGTTAAAGATTTTTGAACCAAATAATCATTTGAATCTCTCGTTTGGTAACCTCAGATATTTTAAATTACTACATTTTGATAAAATCAGAGTTACTCACTTTAAAGTCCAAGCCTATACAGTCTATACTTCTAGCCATTTGGGAAGAAAAATAAAAGATAAAAACTGAGTTCAAGAGATATGGTGTTTTAAAAAAAGTTATTTCTTCATAGAGAAAACTCCTTAGTATTTTTAGGGAAAATCTTTTTTTTTTTTAATGCTCCTTCAACCTACAAAATAATATAGCAGACGCACACATGGCCTTCACAGTCCGTGTGGCGGAAGGTTTGCATCCTCATCGCCATCTCTTCTCTAAAGCAGACAATGCAGACAGCTGCTCAGAGGAGGACCGGAACCCCAGAAGGAAGCAGGGCAGGAGGAATAGGTAATCCCAGCACTCTGGGAGGCTGAGCAAGGGTCACAAACTCAAGCCAGGACTGGGTAGTTTAGTGAGCTAGGTGGACCCTGTTTCATAATAAAAATAAAAATGTCTGAAGAACCCTAGGTTCAACCCCCAGAACTGGAAAGGAAGAAAAGGAAGAAAGAAGGAAGAAGAGAGGGTGTGAGGAAGGAAAGGAAGAGAAGGAAGAGAGAGAGGAAGAAGAGGAGGGGCAGAGACAAGACAGAGAGAGAGACAGAGAAATAAGGAGAAGGAGAAAAAACAATGAAAAGATAAGAAAATGTGAAAAGAAAAGGGAAGGAAAGCAAAGGAAGCCATGGGGGGTCTCGGAGGGGCAGCAGGTTGGCAGGGCCAGCTCCCCACAGGATCCACCCTGGAAGACAGGAAGTGCGCTGTGTGAATGACCTTACTTCCATGAATTAGCTTCCTTGATCCTTAAAGGAACCTGCTAGCGAGGCACTATTATTGCGTAAGTTTCACAAATGAAAGGGAGGCTTAGAAAGTTCCAGTCACTTGGATCAGGGTCGCCGCAGCAATTACGGCAGGGGCAGAACAAGTGCTTGTTCTGACTCTGACAGGAAGGCCAGCTCCTAATTGTGATGGGGGCGAAGATAAGCACGGCCAGGGGCTGGCCTTCCTGTGCACACATTTCAAAGAAATGAGGCCCCTCATATGAATATGCTCAAAACAGCCTCTAAGTTTCCTCCCCTAGAGCCATGCTTGCATCGCTGCTCCTTTCCACTGCAGCAAGCACTTGTTGCTCTGCCTGCAATCTGAAACCCAGAAACACGCTTAGCTTCTCCTTTTCCCTTACCTCAAAATCTAATCCATGCATAAGTCCTAGAGTCTAAGAATCCAGTGCTAGCACGCCTGCTCTCTTTCCGATATCATGCCTATATCACTGCGTCAGTGGCAGATCAGTCTTCCTTTCCTCTTACTCTCTTTCCATCCACTCTCTACAGCTTCATTAGTCATCCCAAAACACAAACCACAACATGATATTCATCAGCTTTAAAGCAAGTTGGCAGCAACCTTCCCCTCAAAGCAGACCTGACTCTGCACGGTCAGGCTGACCTGCCTCTCGAGTCCCATTTCACGCTACTCCCTGGGACGTGCTCCAAGCCCCAGTGTCCTGTGCTCTCCTGGGGACCCAGACCAAGCTCGTGTGCTGCATGAGCTTCTCCTGCCTGAAGTGTTTCTTCTTCCCTTCTTCCGGTGACAGCTACATCTCATTCTGAGTACATTTCACCTTTTAAGAGCTATGATTTCTATCTTATAATTTCTGTAACATAATTTTCATATTATAACCTTTAGTATACTTTACACCAGTGTATAAAATGTTTTATCTATTGCTTTATACTCAGGACAAATCCCAAGTCAAATACCATGGCTGTTGTGTTTGTCACTGTCTTCTCAGATCCCTATGAACACCTGTTATGGCTTGTATCTGGATGTCCCCCCAAAACCTCATGTGGACTTTTGGGGGCCAGCTGGACCTAGAATATGTGGTGCTGAGGTCAAGGGTGTGTGATTACTAAATTAGTCCACTGACTGCTATGGCATAGTCCTGGGAGTGGACAATGGCCATGCCTCCTCAAGGGTGAGTGGCCAGCCGCCTGGACAGCATGCAAGGGACAGATGGGGGGGCTGCCGCGGTGTGCTCATGCTGTCTCTTGGCTACTTCATTGCCTTCTGCCTGACATGAACCACTTCTCCTCTGCCATGTCAGCTTGCCAGAGGGTCAGCCAATTCTGGATTGAAACCTCTGCAAACTGAGCTAAATAAACCTTTCCCTCTTTAACTCTGAGTGCCGGGTATCTCATCTCAGCAACAAAAGAAGTAACTAAAACAACAGCTTTAGCAAAGCAGGTGCTCCAAGAAATATGCGCTAAATTATTAAGTCAATAAATGAATATGAAATCTCCTTTTAGCAAATAAATTTCATCATAGAAACTGCAAACCTTATCTTATATCATATTCTGGTTCTTTTTGCATTCTCAATGGTTCCAGGAACTACAGAATAACACCAATTCCAATTGGGACATTGCCCACTGAAAACTGTCCTCTGCTTCTTCTAGTTTCCCAGATTCAACTTGAAGACAAGGAATGAGATGCTATTGAATTGAGTAATACCACAAATAAACACTTGATTTGATACTATAGTATTTTATTCACTTGTGAGAGATTTGTTTAGTTTTTAAAAGGTGACTATCATTTATTCTGAGGATGAATATGAAATCATATTTAATCCCTAGACATGGCTCTGATAAGAATTTATACTCACCCAAAGACTTAACAGTTTAATGAAAGTGTGCTCTGAACTAAATCCAATAAAAATAGCATATTCAGATGACACATAATTTTGCAACAAACTGAAAGAATAATAACTGATGAACTTTAACTTGTAGCTTTTCATCTAAAAAAAAAAGTTACGTTCATGAACACCACAGGTTTATTAATAGAATTGGGCTTTAAAAGCAAGGGCCAGGCATAGAAAGACTCAAACTATTCTAAACTTCTCGGTGACAAAAGGAAGGCTTATAAACATTTGGCCATGGTAGCCAGCTCTCCTTCCCAGGATCTGCGTGCTGGTAGACCTTTTGCTCTCTTATAAATTCAAAATATTTGTACTGGTGCCTGCCTGACATGACTTCAGCGTCTTATTATAACTCTCTTAGGCGCTGCCACCCTTGCTCTGGCTCTCGTGTCACCAGCAATTACTTTTATTGTCAGGAGTGTTTACTTTTGTTCCTCTAAGCTGAATACACCTATAAAATCTTTTAACACTTGTGTTCAGACTTCATTCTTCTGCTTACTATTCTTACTTACATTTTTCCAGCCCTAGCATTAAGTTCAAGCTAATTATCTGTAATTACTTTGCCTTGAGCCCTGAAGTTACTTATTTTATTCAAGCTAAAACTTGCAATTTTTAATATCTAGAATGAAGAACTTCCAGAGTCTCTTTGTGTCTGAGTATTTAATCATCAAATATGGAATGAAAGTTTGAAAGCACTGCCCTTCATTGACATTTCATAGATAGAAATGGCTTTGCAACTTTTCCTACTATGCAAAGATGCTATTTATATCTTTCAATGGCCCATGAATTGAAGATCTTAGTGGACGGGAAATTGGCCACCAAATGGCGTAAGCAAAAACAGCACCCGAAGTGCCTGGCTGCGGACCAGATGCACTGTGGTGGCCGGGGCAGATGTGTCTGCCGCCCCAGGTCTAGTGCCGAGGGAGAGCTCACTGAGATTTCACGGCCAGCCCATATGAGAGTTCAAGTGGGGAAGCAGAAGATCAGTTTTCATAATGAAGAAGAAAGTAACTCTCTTCCTATTCTGTGTATCAAACCAGACAATCATGTATCTCTATTTTTTCATCTGTCTAACAGGAAGCGTGCTGAGGATTCAGGGAATAGCTCAGGGATGGAGTTCTTGCCTAGCATGCCTATGGTTCTGAGCTGAGTCTGTGAAGCCACACACACACACACACACACACACACACACACCCCACACACAATGTATATACACATAAATATGCATTGGATTAAGTATTGAGGACTTGAGACTTAAAAATACCAATAGAAGTTTACAGAGGCCAGGGAGATAGCTCAGTAGAATAAGCACTTGCCTGGCAAGCGCAAGTGCACGAGTTCAACCCCGGTTCCACCAAAAAAAAAAAAAAAAAAAAAAAGAGGAGGAGTAGGAGAAGGAGGAGGAGGAGGAAGAAGAAGAAATTTTAAAAAGGTCTGTGGATGATTTATGCTAATATAGCTTCCTATTTATCTGTCTTAAGGTTATCTCATATGAGAAAAAAACTGGGTATAACAAAATTTAGAAATACTTATGGTAGTGGTTCTGGCTTTAGAATTTCAGTAACCTACATAAAATTTTTGTTTGTTTTTAAATTTTAAATTGTATAAATCTTTATGAAAAATACTGACAACCTTTTATCTGCAAAGAATTCTTGAAGAATAATATGAGCTTCACAGTGGTGGTACTGTGAATCTTTTCAATCTTACATATATTTCAGTGAAGATTTCAAAGGAATCATACAGCAGTTAGTTCCGTGTATTTATAAATGTACAAGCTTTACTATAAATCTTTCTTGGTGCCACAGGGATTTAAACTAAAGCTAGGATAAGAGAATGTTCTCAAGGAATGTAAAAGGTCCTTCAGAAATTGTTTATAGAAGCATTTTTAGAATATTACTTAATTGATCCTTATGCAAAAATGGATGCCAGGTGTGATGGTGTATGTCAGTAATCCTACCACCCTGGGAGGCTGAGGCAAGAGGATTGCAAGTACAAGACCAGGCTGTACTACTTTGCAACTTAGGGATGGCCTCTCTTAGAATAAAACATAGAAGTAAGGGCTGAGGATGAGACTTAGTGTGAAAGCCCTGTGTTCAACCCCAGCATCTCACACACACACACCCACACATACACACACACACACACACACGCATGCATGCACACACAGTTTTCTTCTCCTATTTATTCCTTCAGTCCTTTTAATATTTGTTATGTTTTTGCCATGTGTCAGCCCTCAGTGGGCACTGAGGTACAGAGACCAGTGATAGTCTTTTGATGTGAAGGAGCTCTTCTTTTATTAATGAAAATCTTGACATCATCAAGTGATCATAGTATGACATTCTTGATTCCTAAATAAATTTAGGAATGGGAGCATGAAGAGAGGGCTGACTGACTTTCTTGTAAGGAAACAACTGGAGAGAGGAAATGACATTTGAGCTGGGGACTAAAGAGTGATGAGCCGTCTTCAGGGCCAAGAGGGGGACACACCTGGTGTGGTGCTGCCAGCCTCGCCCTCACATCCTGGTGCAGCATTCACTGCAAAGAGCCAGCGCAGTGCTGAGGATACATTATAGAATGCTGAGAAGAAATCAGATGAGAATACTTTTGGCTAGAAAGGGGATAAAAGAATAGATTTCCTTTCCTCTGACAAAATTGCAGAGTATTAGATCTAGAGTTAGAGTTCAAAGAGGCAACCATTCACAGCATGCATTTATATCTCTAGTATTATTGTATGGGTAGCTTCCCTCATTAAGATATGAAGGGTGAAATAAAAAAGAAATGGAAGACTCAGTATCTCAGTCTGTAAGGGACAGCCTCAGCACTTACATACACAAGCTCATCGGATGCGTAACTGAGATCCTGGTCCAAGGTGCAGAGTATGACTTTATAAATTGTACCCGCGCACACACACGTGCCTACTGGGCTCAGAACGCCTGGACCGATGGACTATTCTGACACAGCATTTTTCATGTGCTTCATTAACATTTTAGTAAACATATTTCATGGCTAAATAATTATTTTCAGAATGACACTCTGATTCTAAAAGCAAATAAACAGCACACAACTGAGGAAAGGATGCCTTTTGAAGTATTTTAACATAAAAACTGATAATCCTGAAGACACGAAAATTTCTGTATTCTTTGCCCACAGATCTTATTCTGACTTTATTCTTATCAACCATTTTTTTTTTACAAAATTGTATTTATTTATTTATTCATTTGGCACAGGGTCTCACTACACAGATCAGACTCATAGTGATGCACCTGTCTCAGCCTCCCCTGCACTGGGATTACAGGCTGTGCCACCATGCCCAGTTTCGGGGCCTGCACAGCATGTGATACTGGGGATGAAACTTGGGTCCTTGTACTTGTGAGGCAGGAACTTAGACCTCAGAGCTATGTCCTCAGCCCTTATCAAGCATTCATAAAAAATTGGTCTGGCAACCTAGAGTAATTCAAGAGTTTTTCCTCATCTTACAAACAAGAAGTTATCAATTATCACTGTTTGGGGAAAAAAATTGGTTTCTAGGTTGTGCAGCTTAAAGGAGATACATCAGAGTTGATTACATGTGTACCAATAATCACTGTATATGGTGGATGACAATAAATCACTCCTGCTTAAAAATATAATAAATCACTTTTGCTAATGTACTCAAGTCTGAAAGGCTAACTGGCATTGCATTTTTCACCTAAATGCTAGACTATTTATAGTATAACATAAGAAACCCTAATAAAGGAATTAGTTACATCAAATTTCATATATATATATGTGGCTTTTCCTTTTTCAGTCTTGAGGGTTTCTGTGTTTATTCTTTCAAAAGGAATTTTTCTTATATCAGGGCAGTGCATCCTAATTCTGTTTCACAACAGTTTGCCAGCATCTGCGTGAGCCCTGTAGGTAGTGCTATGCTGGTAGAGAGGAAGAGGATAAAGGAGAGTATTTCTGGAATTTTTCTCTCCAGGTGAAACCAAAGCTCTAAAAGTGCTGATATGATTTCATTCCTGCTTTCATAAAGACAAAAGACAATCTTTACAGGCCCCACCACTTTTTCAGCACTACCAAAACTAAGCCAGACCTGTTCAGCTAGCTGTTCCTCACTTAATGTTTTGAAATATGACACTTTGTTGTATTTTTTCAACTTTCGAATACAGACCGAAATTTTGAAGTAAATGATACCAAACTACTCAGCTAAAAATATGAAGAATGTGTTATGTGGATGGATACACAGATAGACAGATAGTGGAAATGAAAAAAGTGTGTCTGTAATATTTTAGAATAATAACACACCACTATGCCTGGTTTCAGTGGCCTGGCTTGGCCTGCGGCACCAGGGATTGAACCCAGGTCATTGCACTTTCAAGGCAGCTGCTTAGACTGCTGAGCTATCTCCCCAGCCCTTGTCTTGCAAACTTAAGCAACACTTTTGCTATTGATGTTTGTTCAGGCATTCTATTAGATAAACTGGGTTTCTTGAACCAATAACTAATGACTCCAGGATCTTATTGCACAGTTTACTTAAATAGGATGTCCCCTCCAAGTAACAAGATTGAACAAATCTATTTTTGAAGTTGGTTTCTTTCTTGGAACTCTGTTGCTGGGTTTATTTTTATTTTTGTATTGAATACTAAATTGTGATTTATTTATTTTCAAAGTAAAAACGTTAGCTGTAGTGAGCCTCTGGTTTATAGTAGGAAACAAATACTTGAGCCCAAATTAAAATGCTTTTTTTACCTCTCAGGTCCCCACCCACTGGATGTCACTTTTCAGAACTGTGTTCATGTTATGTCCAGCCATATTTTAGACAAATGCTACTTAATGTTTCAGTGAATGCCGAGGATAAACACGCAATCTTTGAGACGAATGACATAAAGAGTGCCGTTTTTAAAAAGAAAGTTATCATGAGGGAAATAATTGAGTCTAAATCTCGAGTCTTCTTCCTCATGTCACTCACACGTTTTCCCTGCTTCCTGCGACCCATTCATACAACCTAAGTGCTTGGAGAGGCTCCTTTGCCTCCCTCAAGGGCACCCAAGGACATAAGTATCTTCACAATAAACCCAGAAGTGGCCGAGTTTCCTCCTAGTCCACAGCATTCAGAATAAAAACCATGAAGTGATGACTGTCATTTGGGCAAATAATGGCAATAGTATTGTCCAGCAGACTTAGATGGAAAGACAGATCCCATTTTCTACAGTATTGTTCAGACTCCACCAAGAAAAATTGGTAACTAGACTAAAACTCATAATCTCCTATTAAGAAAAATACTAGACATCCTGAGATGGGGAAAAAAGACAGACCTTCATTTAGCACTGGGTTCAGCACCTTATCCATCAGCATTAGTTTATACCAATACCCATGTACAAATCAGAAAAAAGGTAGCCCACTGGGACAGACACCAGGTGGGACATGGCTGTGGTGTGGAGCTGGGATGAATCCCACATCCTCTGCCACCTCAAGCAGTAAACCTGATGCAGGTCATAATATGGTTAACTGAATTTGATAATCGTATTTATAGATATCTGTTTAGTGCTTACAAATCATAAGACACAAAATAACTAGAACCTTCATCCATGGTTGTTACAGAGTAGGTCTGTGTCAAATTGGGACCATAAAGTTTTCTATAGTAAATAACAAATTCTACTCTGCATGCATTCAGATAAGTATAAAATAGTACTCGATGAAGATTCCTTATAAAAATGTCAAAGAGAAAATAAGAAATATCTCTCTCCTGGGTCCCATTCTAGGAGAGCAGAATACTTACCACCATCTTCAACAGTAAAATGGAATGTATCACTTGTAGCATTGGCCCCATCTCTTAAGACATAGCATATTTTCATGTCATCAATGTCAGCTAGAAAATGACCAAAAACCAAGATTAATTACTATCTCAAAATTGATGACTTGTTCCTTATGGAACATTCTACTGCATAGCACTTTTCTGTAAGCCTATTTAAATCCCCTCCTAAGGAGAACAGTGCTATCTTATTTCTCAGATGTCTAAGCCCCTTGCTCCCAGCTGTCCCATAGAAATCAGATCCCTTACACAGATAAATAGACTACAAGATTTAGGTTATAATAATACCAAGGTGTTGTCCCTCCAAGTAGCATTCGTATGGTCGTGTACCAAAGGAGCGACTCCCCAAAGATGGAATGTCAGACACCACAACAGGTGGGCATGAAGATATTTTGGGGCATGGCAGGGCTTCTGGCCCTCTTGAAATCACATTCTTTTTCTTTCTGTAGGGCTGGGCCTCAGAGGAAAGAAGCTTTGCCTCCCCATAATGGCTCATTTTTCTTACCTCTTTTACTATAGCAGGCTGGTTTTAAGCTCTCCAGAACTTGAAAAGAAAAATCAAGGAGACTTTTTAAAATCCCACAGATTAAAATAGCTATTGTGACTTACTATCAGGGAGAATTTAAAGTAATAATAACAACGACAACCTAATGATGAGGGAAACCCGTATTCCTAGTAGAAAGTTATGCTGCCTCAGACATGATCTTTGTTACTTCTTACTCAGTCAAATTTGCTTGCATGGATTTGTTTGCATCACTAAGGAACAAATTTTTAAATGTATTCATGCAGTTCGCCACCTCCTCTCCTAGACAACGTCGTAGAACAGACATTCTGTTCTGTGAGCCGCCCAGCGGAGCATCACCGCCATTGACGTGGGCCTGTCCGTCAGCTTGCAAGGTCACAGAAAATCAGAGCGTGGCTAACAGTAGCTTCCACGTGGCACACAGTATTTACTTATCTCAGTGTGTTTTGTATTTTACATTTTTTAAATCTGTCTCTTTCTTTAAATCTCTTGATGGCTCTGCTGAGTTCATGCCATGCTGGCCAAAGGCAGCTAGCTCTGTATGACAGTGATTCTGAAAGCCTCACCTAAAGTGAGTCAAGGGTCAGGATCAACAAAACCCCCCACGAGTTTCTAGAGCTCCACTCTGCAGATGTGAAGTATATGCTCTGTCTTCCCTTTTTTTTTGTGGAACCAGGGATTGAACTCAGGCCCTTGTGCTTGCCAGGGAAGCACTTA
>NDGM011000262.1:0-34578 GCA_002564305.1 Octomys mimax
GGGAAGGGGGATGGGGAGGGAGGAACTCATAATTATTTGTAACAACGGAAGACTGGGTAATATTTCTCTTACTAACAATTGATAGTCCTTGTTGACTGACACATAAAACTAAGAAAAGGAGAAAAGGAGGATTAAAAAGGAAAAGAATATAGAACATCCTCCAAAGGTTCCCCTCGGGGCCATTCCGAATCACACTTTCTCTAACTTTTGCAAGCAGAAAGAATTAACAGTCAAGTAAAGGACTCTATTTAAAATCTTTAGGTTTGATATTATAGGTAGCCCATTTCAGTGCATTTACTACTATTCGTGTTATTTTTCAGAAGTTCTCTTATTGTGGTCTTGCAACTGGATAAAATTAGTTTAAAAACAGTCCAAATAACTTCTGATTTGCAAGAGCAATCTAACATTTCAGAATTACTTGGATTGAGTTTGAGTATTATGTTCATTTCTAAAATGATAAAGTATAAATATTTGAGAAAAAGAACTTTTCTCCAACAGTTGAATCTAACATAAGAACAAAGATTTTTATCAACAGTCTTCTACTCATTCCAGATCCACAGTGCAACCTCAAGGACTTTGCTGTGGCCAGGCTGTCTTGGGGAAGTTCTGCACAGCCACGTAAATGCACTGTGTGGCTCTTTCTCTCATTTGTCTTGACTAGGCCACAGATTTGCCCACACAGCACTGCAAAACAAAGAAAGTGTTCTACATTGCACGTTAGGAAGATGCTTATTACTACAGCACCAGGAACCATAAAGGATCATTTTCTGTCACAGAAATCAAGACATTGTAGCTGTGCACAGTGGTGAATAGTTGCAATCCCAACTCTTTGAAGGCTGCGGCAGGAGGATTGCAAGTTTCAACCTAGCAAGACTGTCTCAAGATTTTAAAAAGGAAACTCGGGGCAAAGGGACTAGGTTCAATCCCTCTAAGGAAGGAGAGGCAGAAGGAGGGGGCAGGAATGCAGAGAGGGATCAAGATGCCCGCAATGACCGCAGCAGTCACGTCACTGGAGCTCTCTATCCTGTCCCCGTCGCTGGTCGTCCTTAGGCACTCGTGGTCACAGAGACCTCGCCCAGAGTTTCGGCAGGACTCAGCTGCTGGACTGAGGATGATGCTCCTGTCTAGAAATACTTGCAGAAGGTTTTGTGCAGATGCGCAATTACTGCAGACGCGCGGCACGGTGCTAATGGGGCCCGAGGTAATGCTCCGGGGCTGGTCTTGGGGACACCCAACTTCAGGCAACTCTAGTTAAAGGAAGAACTGCTAAGCCAGATGATTTGGGCAGGGCTGTGGCAGCTGTCGATGGAAAGCACAGACCATTGCCTCCGTTCCTCACAAGCATTTCCTAGAAGCTGACTGCAGAAAATTAAAATCCTGTCAGGGCTCAGCAATGTGCCCTCTATTGCTGACATCACACCCAGTTGGATGTGGGCAGATTTTAATTTCATGTCCTAATTAACACTGCTACAGAGCAATTGCAAAAATGCTTCTGAAGGATGAACCAGGTCTGTACCACGGTTCTCTCTAATTGGCCATGGAGATTTGCGGTCCTCTTCCCCCTCCTCCCCCTCCCCTCCTCTTCTTCCCCTCTTTATCCTCCTCCCCCGCTTCCTGTTCCTCTTCCTCCTGCTCTTCCTCCTGCTCCTCCCCATCCTCCCCCTCCTCCTGCACCTCCTCCCTGTCCTCCCCCTCTTCCTGGTACTCCTCCTCCCCATCCTTCCCCTCCTCCTCCTGTTCCTCCCCTTCTTCCTCCTGCTCCTTCTCCTGCTCCTCCCTATCCTCCCCCTCCTCCTGCTCCTCCTCCTTCTCCTTCTCCCCCTCTCCTCTTGTTCCTTCCCTTCTCCTGTTCTTCCCCTTCTTCTTCCTGGTCCTCTTCCTCCCCTCCTACCCCTACTCCTGCTCCTCCTCCTCCCTCTCCTCCTCCTGTACCTACTCCTCCTCCTCCTGCACTGCTGTTCTTCCTGAAAGACTGGATTCTGAGCAGCCTGCTCCCTCCCACCCTTTGCACTGCGGCAAGCCCCCAACCATATGAGAAGCCATTGCTTAGGCCTATGAATCCAGGTGAAAACATATTTCACAAATTTGAGAAAACTAAGAGATTTCTGCAAAATCTTCTTAGGCAAACATTTCAATTTTCAGGAAAAATTCTTAACTCTGTTCTTAGCTGTTAGATTCATATCTTCTGACCGATAAAGACATTATTTGTCAAAGACAAATGCAAAATTCAACTCTTTTATGCCATTTAAAAATACTTTTTCCATTTAAAGTTGTAGAGCTTTCATTAGCTCTGCTCTTGGGCAAAATGATTATCAACTTGGTACGTTGCTAATTAGTATGCCATGTCGATATTGCCAGAATGTTCTTTTAACCACAACTGGGAATGACAATATTAGTTTTCCAAAAATGTATTTGGGAATATTTTTACTTTTTTTATTTTATAGCCAATATCTAATTTTTCTGTGTATATTTTATGATTGTTAAAAAAACTCCCAAACAGTACTAAAATTCTTTATTTATAGAATATATCCTTCAAAACATCTTCGATGTAGATTTTTCTAATTGTAATTTATCATTTTATATTTTAATAATCACAATATTTTCTATTTATTTTTCTCTTCATATTTTCAGTTTTTCTATGAGTCACCTAAAATTTATTAGAACACATAACCACTGTAGACATATACTTCACAGGGTATAAAAGAAACACACAAAACAGATTTCTTCTTTTGTGCTGTTGTTTTTAAGTAATAAACAAAACAAATGAATTGCATAAATTTGTAGGATACTATTTGGTGTTTTATATTATGTCAGATTTCCTCATTAAAAATATGTTTGTAATGTCTATTTGCTCTATCAAACACAAGGCTTATCAGCTGGCATATATGTAAGGAAACTTACATTGGGCATGGACGGATGGATGGAGGGATAGAGGGATGGATGGATGAATGGAAGAATGGATGGAGGGAGGGATGGATGGATGGAGGGAAGGAGGGATGGAGGGATGGAGGGATGGAGGGAGGGAGGGATGGATGGATGGATGGAGGGAGGGAGGGATGGATGGATGGAAGGATGGATGGAGGGATGGATGGACAGAGGGATGGATGGATGGATGGAGGGATGGAGGGAGGGATGGAGGGATGGATGGATGCGGAGGGATGGGTGGATGGAGGGATGGATGCGGGGGATGGAGGGTGGATCAATGGATAGAAGGAAACCACTGAATGTGCTGGTAGAAGAAAAAGAACAAAACTGCTTCATACTGCATTAGTGGGACTATTTTATCACAACAGTTTTCTTTGAAGTTTGAGGATGGTCATTTGCCTGTCAGGGCTACTGAAAAATTGCTGGTGTGCAGCTGGGGTCCGTAGGTAGTTATTCAGTGCAGTGTGGTCAGTTGTGTGACAGAGTTGTGCCGGGCCAGTGTGCTGGGGGAAGCCAGAAGCTCTTCAACACGGAGCTGCCACACAGTCACTGGCTGCGGCGGGGATGGCAGGAGGAGGGAAGGGTCGGCACTCGCGCTCTGCAGTTAGTAGGGCTGGGCCTGCTGCGCGAGCTGAGCAAGCAGTCAGAGCCGCGGCGCAGGCGGAGCCACGCTGTAAGTTGCACTGGCCTGAATTCAAGGGGAAATTCCAGCAGTTACCGATAGAAGCTGTCTACGCTTAAGCAGAATGGTGAGCTTTCCTCTCGGGGCTCTCACGAGGCTCCAGGAAGGAGTAATGTGGGGGCAGGTGGCAACTGAGCGACTCCAAGGCTGAGTTACTCTGTGGAGGACAGACCCTGACTAAGGACTTTTAAAAGGGTTCATAATATTCAATAGAAGAAGCACTGATAACTATTGGATGAAAACCTCTCATCTCTAAATACAGTCTCTGTTTTGAAAATACCCCGTTTCCCGCCGCTGTCCTTCCACACCTCACTTCACCTGGTTTTCAAGGCACAGTGAAGCCCAACCCAGACTGGCCCCGGCTTCTTTCACCTACAGGTTTCTCTTTGGGACATGACCTCTAGTAGGTGGGGTACAGTGGGTCCCAGGCCTGCCATCTCCACGCGCTGGAAGCTGAGGCAGGAAGAACACAGGTTGGGGCTAGCCTGGTCAACACTGTGACTTAGGAAAGCCTGTTGTAAAACACATTTCTAGAAAAGTCTGGAGATGGAAAGCAGCGTGGAAGCCCTGGGCTCAGTGCCCCTGTACCACCCCCACCCGCCACATTTGCATCCATGGCTTTGATCTAAGCTACAAATAAAGTGATTCTCAAAGCAACAAATTTCACAAGCTAACAAGCTTAAAGAGTACACACTCCCACTGGCAAGGGTCAGCTTAACACACCTCCTAAGAGGAACACCTTGGCCAAGGGCACACAGAGTGGAAGGTCAGCCTGGACACGCTCCCTGGAGCTGCTTCTGTCATTCCATCCCCTCTCAGGGAACTGCCTAAAACAGGAGTCTGGCAGTTTCACCTGCTGCTGAGTACCCTGCATCAGTGCTGGCCACGTGGGCCTCTCTCTGGGCCCCCTGGCTGCCACAGGTCCAGGCCAGCGGCCTCTCTCTTCTCCATTTCCTGGACGTGCTGAGGCCACAGCCTGTGGTCTCCTGGGCCCACGCACTGCTGTCACTTGGAGAAGCAAAGCTAGGCATCGCAGGTGGCCTTCTGCCTCGCACCTGAGGCTGCAGCCCCCTTCTAGACTTGGTGCCGTCTCATCCCAGGGCAAGCGTTCTCCTGTCCTCCCTGCACCCCTACCCTCGGCACACCTCTGCTGCATCGGTCCGCACCCTAGGAGAACCTAGCCGACGGGGCCCAGCTCACAATTGCTGAGCTGATTATGGGGCCTTACTTCCCCACCACAACAAGCAGAGATGCATGGTCATACTGTTCTCGGGAGGAGGGCTTCTAAATGCTCACGCCCACCAGTCATTTTAAAGATAATAATAGGTGCACATCATAATTTCAAGTATTTAATTACAATGAACAGTTCAGGTTTAACGTTCATTGTCAAATATATACTAGGAAACTCACCCACCACCCCACCAGGACACTTCAGTCCTTAGCTGCCAGGGTGATAGGCAGTTCCTATTTCAGTCCCAATTGCTACTGTCTCTTAAAAACAGCCAGTCACAGTGATGCATGGCTGGTCACTGTGATGCACACTGTATGGGCCAGTCCCCAAGCAACCAGTTCCGCTGCCTCTGCATTTCCTGCTTGCGCAGGCCGTACCAGCCCTAGACCACCAGAGACAGAGGCCTGATATTTTAGGGATGATCCTGATCAGTGTCCGTGAAGCTGAATGACTCCACCTCCAGATCCTGGAGTCACTTCCGTGGTCCTGCTTGCCCGAGCAGTAGCACCTCAAATGCAATGGGCTTATTGTCTAAAAACACACATGCATGATGAATGTATTGTGCTGACCCAGAAATGAAAGGAAAATAAAATGCTTATCCGGCAATCCAGACAAATTGTGCCCTCTGTAGTCAGTCACAATTCCTTTGCTTCTGGTGACATTTAGAAACACTTGAGGAATTAAATACAATAACATGCTAAGGCAAAATTTGCATCTTAATTAATATATCCATAAATACAGCATAATTTAAAGCACTGACTATACATCAATGCCCTAGTGGGTGGCTCTTTACAAATGACATAAAATAATCTCCCTCTAGTCACGAAGCTGAAAACAGTGAATGAAATACGCTCAGTGAAGGGAAATTTTCTCTGGTTTACAGTTTGATGGGCCCAGTCATGTAGCACTCCCAATCCTACCAGCAGCGCTGTGCCGCATGTCCTGCAGGTCCTCTGTCGGTGCATGGGTGACCCTGGCGCACTCTTAATGTTTACATGTAGTCTCCTTCATTTGTTTGTTTCTTTGTTGTGCTAGCAATTGGGCTAGCAAGTGCTCTACGACGGGGCTACGTCCTGCACCGAAGGTTCTGCAAGTGCCATTTGGCGTCTAACTCCACACACGTTTTTCTGACGTGTTGTTACTTCATGCTGTATACCTGGATGCATAGATCATGTTTGAGAATGCTATGTCAGTGGGGGTTGTACTCCTTGAGGGACACAAAACTAGCAGGGGCTCTTTAAGTCCTACAGATGGTTAGGAGGGGCAGCCACGGTAGGGCACAGAATTGATCTGTCTGCTCCAAACCCTTCATTTTCTTCACAGAAAAGTGCATGGCTTCAAGTTTCCTAAACCACATGAATCAATAAATATTAAATTGAAAAAAAAATGCTTTTATTCTTGCATGTAACAAACCCTCCAAATTAGTGGGCAAAAGGTCACATTGTTGGAAATGTAGGTTACGTTCTATCCCGGGAACGCTACGGGTCAGCGCTTGGCACTGTCTCTCTAGAGACGCTCCTTGCTTGAGCCCAAGCAAGTGGTGAGGCGTGTCTCTGCTCAGACCCTCAAGCTGGATGCCGCCCTGATTGCAGAGTCACGGGGAAATGCCAGAGCTCCAGTGGGAAGGTGCAGTCCATCCACCTGAACACGAAGCGGAGAGGGGAACATGGGTTGGCTGTCTTGATACATTTTCACTGCTATCCTTTGTTCTATGATGGACTTTTGGGGCTGGAGAGATAACTTTGTGGTCTAAGTGCCTGCCTGGCAAGTACAAGGACCCAGGTTCGATCTCAAGTACCATATGCCAGGCTGGCCCCATAATCCCAGATGTGCCATGAAAGCCACCAAAATCTGGCATGGGGGGAACACCTATAATCCCAACACTGGGGAGGCTGAGGCAGGAGGATCACTAGGAGTTTGAGCTATGTAGCAAGACCCTATACCATATAAATAAATGAAATTTTATGTATATACACATATATATGACTTCATAGAGTCACATAGAAATATAGAGAAACATCAAGAGAAGGCACCTCTTATTTTGACTGCACCATGAAACTCTCCAAGTGACTGGAGAGAGTGCAGTGGGCAGATGGCCAGCTGCCCTGTCTGACACCCACATTCTGTTGTGTCTCTGGACAGTGCTGGTCACAGATTTAAAGTCCTCCCTTCTTCCTTTGGCTTCGTAATGTGGTCACTGCTAATGTAGCTTAAATGCTGGCCTTTTTAACTTGGAGAAAGATAAAATAGAATATTTCATGTTTCAGCACTTGTAAAAATGTTAAAGACTGAAATGTAAAAGCATTCCAGATGAAAGTAAAGAAATTATATCTAAAGAGAACCATAAAAAAGAATAAATCTTGAGGCATACCTATTTTTTTAAATCCTAAGTCAATTATATGTTATGCCCATCTCTTAATATTTCAAAAGCTCTGAAATGATAAGAATGTATAATTTTATGCATTTGAAATGCCAAAGGACTGTAATTTATGGTTTAATATGATGTCAAAATGTGACACCTCGTCAGAAAATCAAAATGTCTTTATGTAGGGTTAATTCAGTACAGCAAGTGAGGAGAAGTTCTGAAATACATTTACAGAATATGTCTTACAAAAGTCACCTGCTAGTTCCTGACCTGCCAGTTCTGTGCTTTCCAGTGACACTGGAAATGTCTGCATTTTATGTTTTGAATATGTCGCAAATCAATGATGTTAAACTGAAAATAAAACCTTTGAGCAACGCTTGTTTAAAGCCCCAAACTCTCAATGGGACCAATCAAAACCACATATTTTAAGACTCCTTTGTCATAGGTACCATGCTTAAATATTTTCTTCCAGGGTCCTGAGGTCAACTCCCAGTACCGCTAAATAAATAAATAAATAAATCTTTCAAAATCATTTCTTATACATTAAATTACTTTTTGCTAGTAGGTGTTTATCATTTCTTTCCTCAAAATGATTTCCGGTATGTTTCTGTAATTTCCTATTTGGTGAAGTCTAGTGTGCTTGAAACCCTACAGAGCAAGCCCACAGACACTTATTAAAATATCCAGTACTGAAATGTACTTCCAAAAGAATATAATAACATGTTTAATTTCTTTCACAATTAGGTCTATAACGACTTATCTTTATAATTTTAGAATATTTATATTTTGTAATGATACATGATATATAAATGACTGTAACTATTCAATATGTGTTTTATTGATATGCTACTTTGCTTATTCTACTTCACAGACCTTTTGTGTTACGGCAAAATACTGTCCTCTGTGCCTACTGTCTAACATGTGCATCTGAAATACAAATGACCATCAAGTAGATATCTGTGTGCATTGTGATAAAATATTGAAAGATGTCAATGTACCTGGGTGATTCTACAAAGACTGACAACATAACTGCAGAGAAGTGGGAATTTTAACATTTCAAAATAACACAGTCTACAAACGTCTGAAATGCCACCCAGCTGTAGCAGCGTTTCCCGTACCGATAAGCATCAATTTTCATCTGAAAGAGCCAGCGGACCAAAACAGCACTTGTCGATATGGCATTTAATTTCCACAGTGCATCACCTACATGTTTTGGTAAAGTGAGAAGTGTGCCTGTGATAAACGCGCTCAGCAGATTTCAGTGCCGTTCCCTCTGCAGACAGTCACAGATGCCGGAGGAAGTGCTGGCTGGTGACTCCCACACCTCCAGGGTATCAATCTTCCTGACTTAGGAAAGTCACTTCTTTCTCTTCAGGCTTCATGTCACTGCTTTATCAAAGGCCCAAATGGCGTCCTAGCTCCCAGGCTGCTGTGGCCACAGGTGCTCTGCAGCCGAGGTCCAGGAGGTCCACGAGGCGCCCGCACAGGGATAGCCCAGACTGAGCTGGCCAGGGGACACGCCTGGTGTGCACAGGTGCTCTGAACTAACAGAATCTCCTTCCTTTTCCTCTTTTTTTTTTCTGAAAAATATAAATTTCTCATAGTATTTTGCAAAACTGGTCCAAGATCTTTCCTACTTCTGCCTCGATGCAGCCTATTTTCTCTCCCAGTTTCCAGCACAATGCACTAGCCTCCCTCTCTTGGATCCTGTGGCTGGAAACTTAGCTTGCAGCAGGCTCCTTGGGAGCTGCAGAGGACTCAGGAGGGGACAGGTCTGGCCGATGGGGGGCTTCTCTGTCTCCCTTTCATTCTCATGTGTTTGAAGCTTCCTGGGGCTGATTTCACACTCCTAGAAAAGATTTCACTCCTGAAATCTTTCAAAATGCACCTCCCTGCTTCTGACCCAAACAAGAGCTGCATCTGGGGCAAAACAAGGACCATAGCCAGGGCCACGTCCTGCCAGGGCCTGCCCGGACCTGTGCTTCTGGCACCAGTCAGCCTGTGAACACAGAAGCCTACTTTTATTAATTAACTCAACACACAAGGCTAGGAAACCTTGAGGTCTGAAACCAAACCATACAACATTTGCAGAGAAAATCACTCCAGGGAGAGAGAAACATCTGCTCCGGGAGTCGAGTGTTGCAGCAGCACAAGCCAAGGCGATTTCAGAAGAAAGGGCACAGCCCTGAGACAGGCGGGGCCTTTGACAGCCCATGTCCGCTTGTGTTCACGACAGAGTTGGCAAACAAACAACCCCAGCCCCAAGCCCACTTTTCAGTGTCGTTGGAGATCAGGCCTCGGATTTCCCAGCAACGGCACTTTCGGCTAGGAAGACGACGACAGCCATTCTCCTGTCCTCACCGCGCAAGCGCTTTTCCTAGCATGCGCTGGTTTCTGTCCACCTGGCGGCTCTCATTTCCTCCAACTCTGGACAGCTCCTGAGGTGGGCAATTCCCAGACAGGTTCTTTCTCGTCACTTCTGTACTAACAGCTGTTCGGCAAACTCTCTGACCCCCAAACTGGTCTCCCCCATCCTCTGAGATCCTCACTGTTCATGTGGAATGTATTCTCCTTTCTACAGCAAAATCAAAAGCCACCTTGAACCTGCGTAATCTTCAGTGTGTGGAATTAACACAGCATGAGTAAAACCTAAGATGCCTATTTAAAAAGCAATTGTGTAAAACACACTTTGCAGAAGACACTTCTGACCTCCACGCGGAGACACTCATCTGGGGAGTGGTCTGAAAACTCCATATGCGACTCAACAGCTCCTCCGAGGTGGAACTTCAGACTCTGTGCTTTGCTCGCAACACTTGCTTCCCACGAGTACTCCCGGCTGCAGTCACACCAGACCACTCGGCGCCACCGAAGCAGTCACCTCAGTGTCGGCCTTGCCTTCCTCATGCTGTGCCCTTGGGGGAAGTCAGTTCCTGTTTGTCCATTTAAGAAACTCACAACCCATCAAACCCCACTTTCAACGCCACTCTTTGTGACCATCCATGACTTGTAAACATGTCATTGTCCCTTTCAGGCTGATAATGTGACTTTTAGCCTATTAAACATTTTATATTTTGTTAACTGATTAAACATATATGTGCATACAACAGACATAAAATCTTCTCTATTAAATTTTCACTTTGCATAACACTGAAAAGGCATCTTATAAACCTTAAATTTGAAAACAAGCTTTTGATTTTTGAAAAGTTTAAGATTTAAATTTGTGGGACCTAGACACTATGTCCAGCGCGAGTACTTGAATTTTCTTTTCAAGATGAGGTGACTGGACCTATCGGACAGTCACTGCCAGCGCAGGCGCTTGGGTGCACTGCTGAGGATCACGTGCCTCTGGTGGCACGGTGCTTGTGTCTTTCTCAAGTGCAGCCGCTAAGTTGTGCGAGAAGGCTTGGCCCTTGGGGCGTGAGCGAGGACACAGGCCGTGGCCTGCGTGAGCGTGCAGCCCACCAACACGGGCACAAGTCGTCCTGGCTCTTCTTAGCAGCGTGGCTTTTGGTAACGTGGTTGAAGAATCCTCTTGCTAAAGTGTACAAATCTGTGCTATGACACCAACGTTTGGATTGCTCCTGGTGGTTCAGAGTTTCCACCCACAGATCCAATCAGAATGTTGCCTTTTGTATTTAATATTTAACATGCAAAACTCTGCATCATATTAAGTATTTTTTATTTTTCCCAGGTAACAATTACTGTTTTTAAACAGTACATCTGAAAATGTTTACCTGTTGCTATGTGATTTATATCCATTTTATTATGAAATATAAAACAGGATGTCTTTGCCTTCAGCCTCACTGGGATAAGATTAATGACGTTGCAAACAAATAATTGCTGCAACACAGGCTTGCACACATTTTCATGAGTTGTGAGTTACCGAGCTTTGAACAAATATGCTTATTTATGTGTGTCGTTTGCCCACAGCAAATTATCACAGTGAACAATGAGACCGAAGCTATAATTAAGTTGATAGAAAATGACTGTTATATCATGAAAACAATGTTGTAGGGCTTAAAGGTGACTGGTCTCGAAACACAAGCTTTTGCATAAAGAAAACCATACCGAAGCATGTGAGTCCTCCAAGAAAGCCAAGTATTTCACTTCACCTATAATAATTACAGTTTGGAAAATTCAAAATTACACTTTAGAAAACCTGAACTTTTCTCAGTGATTGCTTGTTTGTGTGCTTCTGCGCTTTCTCCACTGGACTAGCTATACATATGTTAGTAATACAGGTTTACATTAGATTATGTATCTACCAGGTATAATACATCTCACATGCAGTAGATATTGAATTAAATTGCCTATAAATAATAAAAATATTCCTGCTGAAAGTCCTAGAGAAGCATGTAAAATGAGACTGACAAAATCTTCGTGCTAGGATATTGGAGGAACCCTTGGGTTCATACAACAAGATGATGAAATAGTAATTTAATACAAATCCACCAGAACATCCGTATCTACGCCTGAGAGGCCAGGGGTGGGCCTTGGATTTGAGCGTGGCTTTGAATTAGGCTATCTGAGGGTCCACATGTGGACTTAGGGCCACAAGTGACATTGTCTTCTCATTATTCCGTTATCCTGGTTGGACAGTCGCTGTAAAGAAGTAGCTAGTGTAAATACCCAGAAGAGGTGCATTTTTGAAGCTCTAGCACAGCAAGCTAACATAAAACACACGGAGCCACAAGAAGAGTAGCACAGGCAACACTCTCTAGTGATCTGCCCCTTGGGGAAGAGACATCAAACGGGAACGGAAGCACAGACCACACACTCAGGCTAAGTAGAACAGAAGCTGTGCCTAAGAACCAAGCCAGATGTGCTGACACTTGCCACGGAAGCCGGAGGGAGGCTGCACTATCTGACAGGACACAGCTGGCTGTGGTGCCACCAGGCCCCGTCATGAGTGAGAAGCATCCTCAGACCATACTGCATCCCACGTCCACAGTTTGTCCCCATGGCAACAGCAACCGTCACCCAGGGAGGGTTCGCCCCAGGCCCTCCTGACAGCCAGAGCCTAGCAGAAGGGCTTCCAGCAGCCACTTACATTTTCCTAAGCCATTAATGCCCTTTATACAGGAGAGAAGAACAGAACACATACTTGAAAGTGAAAGAATGGAGTCACATAGACAGCCCTCATGTGAAAGCTGGTTTGTTATAGGACTAGGTTAAACCGGTGTTAGAGCAAATGAAAAAATGTGCCTCTAATGATAAAGAGGGACATTCTGTAATGATGCGAGGGTCCCTGGCCCAGAGACCAGTGTGACACAAGAAGCCAGCCCTCAAAGAATTTAGGGGAGCAACACAAAATTCAAAAATAAACATGAAGGTAATCCTGACAGAGTGTTACAGCTTTCACACCAAGTGCAAAGGTTAAACCACCAGAAACCATCACTCGTTCAATTCCATTTATACAAGACAGATTCTACATATAACACACACACACACACACACACACACACACACACACACACACACATCACTAGAAGTAGATGGAGAGCGAGCTGGAGCTGTGATGTACACAGGATACAGGGAAGCTCTTGTAGACGGAGGCCTTCTCTGGAGTGAGGAGAATGCTCTCGGGCTGGCTGTGGTGCTGGCTGGACAGAAGGTGGGTGCAGGCAGCACAGTGAAAACACAAGTTTTAAAATGGTGACACCCAAGGATGTGTGCACTATATGACAGTAAACATGTAATGGAAGTATTTCACTACAACAAAGCATGGGTGGAGGCCAAGTATGCCATACATGCTGAGTTCCTTAGCGTTAGACAAGAATAATGCAAGTATATTCAACGTACACCAAACTAAGGTTGAATTTTATTTTTACACAGGGTGTGTTCACCTGATTCATAGAGCCAATTTTCTGTCTACCTTAGACAGAAGCAACTATGGACATTCAAGAGCAGACTTTTCTTCTCTTTCTCTCTCTCTCTCTCTCTGTGGAACCGGGGATTGAACTCAGGACCTTGCCCTTGCCAGGCAGGCACTGTGCAGAATCTGACTCGGTCAGTCATACACCTTCACAAGTATCCTTTCCAAGCTCATCTTACCATCTCACCTTTTCCTTCCTCTGTGTATGTGGGACTTTGGAGAGTTAGTACAAGAGTAGTCGTGTGTTTTTAATGGAAGATCTTGCATATTTCTGCAGCAAGAAAGTACAAAATTGAGAGATTCAGAGATATCGTGCATGCGTATGAGTGCCAGTCCTACTGAATGAAGAGGCAAATATGTGATTGCAGTGGAAATGGGTAAGTAGATATTAAGGTGCTCAGACAATATCATTGAAAGTATATCTTATAATAGAACGTGTTCGAGCTGCTGCTGGGGTTCGATCCCCGGTATGCTCTGCTGGCCCCACCCCCGGGAGCGCTGAGACAGCGACTGAGACTGAGCGTGGTGGTGCACACCTATAATCCCAGCGCTTGGGAGGCCAAACACAGGAGGATCACAAGAGTCCTATCTGTGTAGTGAGACCCTGTACACCCTGTAGACTCTGTCATAAGTACCCCCTCAAAAAAAAAAAAAAAAAAGAATGTATTCGAATGGGATGCACTTGACTTTGTGATTTGTGCAAAATCGTGGGTGATGGAGGGGGAAGCAGCAAGTGCAGCATCTGCTGCCCTCGTAAATGCTGCTTGGGAGCGTGCTTCTGACACTATTCATAGACATAAACAAAGACATGTGATCCAAGTATAAATGAACTAACTATACCCAACCAGAGCTCCACAAGGAAACATATTATGAGATCTCCATAAATTTCCTTACTTTTAAAATACCATGCAATGTGAGGGGGGTTTTAAATTATTTCTATTTTAGCTGACACATAAAAAATGACATATAAATGGGATATCATGTGATTTTTCAATACATATATACTTTGAGTAATGTCTAAGTCCGGGCAAGTCATCAATCTCTTGGATTTCATTTTCTCCAAAGTCACCCTCCTCACCCTCCCACGGAGCACCTCGTTGTTCCCTTGCTGCACAGAGGCACAGTGGAAGGTCTGCCTCCTGTGTTTCTGCAACTCAGCACCTGTCGAGCTATCTTTGGAAGTACGGTGAATTTTGTTCCTGTTAATATCTCATATATTCTCTCCCAATTCACTCATCTTATTTATAAAAAAGACTTTCTTACTTTCACCAGCTGGTGCCATCTTACCTCTTTTTAAATTTTATCTTCAGCCACATCCCAAAGAGGAAGGACGGCCCATCCAGCGCGGTGCGCTCAGCCGCATCTCCTCAGCCCTGCGCGACTCACCTCGCCTTCCTGCAGCTAAGTCCTGCCTCAGGCACTGTCCTCCTCCATAGTGCTGCCAAGCTTCCCGAAAGGGTTCGCATGAGTCCTACACTTCCGGGTGCACTGTTCCTTGGGATCTGGTTTCCATTTGAGTTTTTACAGCAGTGGCATAAACCAAAGCATATTTACATTTGTATGCAGCAATCATCCATTTATCTGTCCATCTCTCCATGCATTGATGATCCTTACATCCACTGATCCATGCACACATCCCTCTATCCATCCATCCATCCATCATCCATTTAGCTACCGCCATCCAAACACCCATCTACCCAACTATCCATCCAATCACCTATTCACTCAGCTTTCCATTCGTCTAGCCATTCACCAATCTGTCAGTGCATCTGACAATTAACTCTATAATTCCGCGTGATCATTTAACTTTGAGTATACAGAAAATTAAAACTTCTGCTTCCAAGGACTTGTGTTGTGCAAGAGATGGACCTGAAATATAAGGCGAGTTCCTTGTCTTCTCTACCATCCTGTCTCCTCTGAGATAAGATGGCACCTGAGAAGCATCAGCAATCATTCCAGGTCAGGGTACAGTAAGCCTCAGGCCTTTAGGGGGTGCACCTGTGCTTCAACTGAACACAGAGGGGGGTTGAAGGTAAAAAAGACTCTTCCCACTTACTTGTCTCCCTTTGGAAGAGTTGGGGGACATCAGCTTGAGCACGAGTAGCACACGCGCAACATCGGAGTATCAGATAACATTTTCTCAGAGCCATTTGTTTAAAGGAGTTTCTGAGAGAACCACACTCAGAAATTGGAGACATTTGGAGCATCAGGGCCATGCAGAGTTCCTTTACTGGAGGAGGTCTCTGCAGGGTAAGTCCTACCTAAAGATGCTTCCAGGTCTAGGGATACCTATATATGGAGATCCCTTTGTCAGGCCACATGGACTCTCAGTGTCGAGTTAAGGACTAGAAAGTCAGAACACTCACATCCCCCACACGGGGTCAGGGTTGCTCCTAAACACCTAGCTGATCAGCTCTGAGACTCCAAGAGTGAAAATGCTGAGACATCAGGAAGAACGAGAACTCCTGCGAGTCACACCTGGGGAGTGTCATTTGAGTCCCCGAAGCCAAGAAAGTTCTCCTTGAAGCATTTTCCCGTTATAATCTCGTCTGCAGCTGACTATGAGGACTTGCTTACTGCACCAATTCCTGGGCTCGGTGGTGCCCTGCAGCTAGAGAGTGTCAAGTAGATTTCTACTGGATCAAAAATAAATGATTAATATTTATTAATTGAATAAGCCTCTCTCCCTTGCTTGTCAAGATGTCATATGAAGCGGAGCACAGCATTAACTCCTTCCTTTGAAGGAGTTTTCGCTCAAAAAGCGAATGCATGCACACAGCAGGCCCTCAGCAAAGGCTTTCAAACAAGTGGCTGCACAAACAGCCAGTCTGTCGGGTAGTGCCTTGGCAGCATTTCTGCGCATGTGTCCTCGTTCTCGGAGCTTGGGACATTCTCCTCTCTTGCTCCTGGTCATCCTGTCTACCTTAGAGCTATTTTATAAACTTTGGCCAAATCAACCTACCCAAAGTATAATTTTGAATAAGTTATTTTATCGACTACACATATTACTCACTTTCCATTGCCAACTGAGTGAGACGTGGCCTGAAGTATCTTTAGTAACATTTTAACACTTACTTTTTTTCCAACTTTATGTTCACAGAAAATAAATCTGCTGTGTCCAACCTGAAATTCTTTCTTTCTTCTCACATATAACAAAGTACTTTAATGTTCTTTCCCTTTTCTCCTTCCCTCTCTCTTTCCTTACTCTTTGAAACAAAATCCCATCATGGACACATTCTTGCAGCCTTTGTCACTTCCCATTTTGCAGGGTTTCTGATATGAAGTTGTCCGTCAGCTAGTAGACCAAATACCTGCCCCCCCCCCCGCAGCTTAGGGGAGGAAAAGCTTATTTTGGCTCGTGGTTTTAGAGATTTTATCCATGATCTGCTAGCTCCAATGCAGAAAGACGGTACACAATGGGCTGGCGGGGAAGTCTGCTCAACTCAGGGCATCTGGCAGCAGAGAGGAGGGGAGAGCCAGAGAGGAAGGACCAGCTCCATCCCGAGGCGCACGTGCCCAGGAGTTACCTACACACCTGCAGGGCTACTTTACTAATGCCCTAGGCAGCCCTGACACCGCACAAGTTCACACTCAGCATGAGCCTCTTCACTTGTATGCTGCCTCTATGGGATTATCCACGTGCTCCCTAGCAATGGCTCAATTCACAAGAACCCCTGAAGTCAAGTCAGGTGCGGTGGTGCACGCTGGGAAGCTGCGATAGCTTCAACCCCAGCACGTGCAGCTTAGAGATTTAGTGAGACCCTGTCTCAAAACTTAGAGGAAAAGGTTGAGGGTGGGGACTCAGTGAAGGATTTGGGTTCAATCTCTAGTACCACATAAAAATTTCTGAAATCCAGAACCCTAAAATCTAGATAACTGATCCAAGCTTCAGGCTCCACAGCCTGTGCTTTCTGCTCCCCTGGAGGCATTTTTCCTTGAGCCTTGCTTGCAGAACCCCAGATTTCTCTTTGGATTGAGAGAGGCCTAGCACCTGTATGGCTATTCATGAGCTCCTTGGGAGTAAATTCACCTTATGTATCATTTCTGCCCTCTACAATGCACAGATAGTTTGCACAAGTTACAGCCCACTACATGCACATTTTGCAAATGATGCACTGTGTGATGTTTTGTGAGTACAAGAACTTCTACCCTTCCAAGCAAATGTTACAGTCAGCTGGACCCGCTGCGAACCGTGTATTTTTATCAGTGTGACTGTCTCTGATTACCTGAATTACACTGATACTTTTAAAACTGAGTGCACATACAGGGCTGCCATTTACTCTCAGCGGATTACCCCAACCTTGTCTGGGACATCACAGGAGCAGAATGAGACCGCCTTGGGCCTTGTTACCTGCCACTCCCTATCTGCCTTGTCAGGGTGCTGACTAGAAAGTTATTTCTCCAAAGCCTTCCAGGCAGAAGCGTGTGCCGTTTAGGGAGTCTGAAAGCCCAAATGAAAATTTCCAAGTGAGTGTTGGGAGAGTCGATCTGCTCCCTGTGTGCTCTATGGATCTCTCCTTTCCTGCGTGAAAGCTTCACATTTTAATAGAAAATACATGTTTCCTGGTGCGCCCTGCACTGGTAGTTCTGTCACAGTGCCTGCTACTCACAGTGACTTTCCAGTTCTAGTCTGTGGCCTAATAACCACCAGAGACAAAGATTTTGCAAAATATGCTATTTTTCCAGGATCTAGTCCACAGTCAGCAAAGGAGAACTGGAAGCGAAAGGCCCCAGCTACTATGTATTTGCTCCAGGCAGTGCAGAGGTCATCATGTGCTGCTCGTACTGCCATGTCTGCTGGTCAGAAGCACACAGATTTGGTTATGTAATCCCTCTCCTTGCTACGTCGTCATCAAAAATAGTAATGGAGCGCGAGGTACAGCAGCTACACGCACATGCGCAGCTCTGCCTTGTTCCTATCTACGCCTCTAAAGCTCGAAACAGATGTTACTTTAAGGACTAAAATATCTCTCTGCTCAGACATGACATTTTGTTCTTGTTCATTTGTAGTCTTATTAACAAATTTGATGAAATGTTTCTTAATTATAACAATATTCCTAAGAAAGACATTTGGCACCTGGTTTGCCAATGGCTTGCATTACAATACCCTTGAAGTAGTGAGTTGTGAATGTGCTGGCTATTATGCATCTGCTGTGGCACCCCAACTGCAGCGGATCACCCCAACTGAAGCAGAGCACCCCAAATGCAGCGGAGTACCCCAACTGCAGCGGAGCACCCCAACTGAAGCAGAACACCCCAAATGCAGTGGAGCACCCCAACTGCTGCAGAGCACCCCAACTGAAGCAGAGCACCCCAAATGCAGTGGAGCACCCCAACTGCTGCAGAGCACCCCAACTGCAGCAGAGCACCCCAACTGCACCTGCGGTCATCTAAGCACATGCACAGGTATAAAAGCCAATGAAGCTGTGGTGTCGTGGCGATATCACACACCCTCCAGTGTGGCCCCAGGAGAAGTGTACTTCTTCTCTGTGGAATTCTTTCCTAGAACCCATAGCCTCAATCTAGTCCTGAAAAAATGTGTGTATGCTGGTCCAGGTTAGGAAGCTTTCTGCAGGATGCCTAGCTGGTTTGTTTCAAATTGAGACTATCATAAAAAGTAAAGAAACTCCTGTGGGCCAGAGGAGGCAGAAGAGACATGAGGACGGAACACAAGATACCAGGGATTTGATTCTGGTGCAGAAAAAAGAAATAAAGGGATGCTGGTAAGATTCAACTCTACTATGCCAGTGGTCAAAGCAACAGGAGTAAGAGTTTAAACTAATCTTTAAATCATATTTGTAAAAATATTTCTTTACAACTTCAATTAACTTATCTTTGTGACATTTTAAAACCGTTCACTCTCAAGCATTTTTTTAAAATAACCAGTTGAACTCATTGACCATGGCACGATATGGTTCTCATCTTTACCCCAGGAGCACAATGCAAGGGCTGGGGATCTAGCTCTAAAGTAGAGGCCTTGCCCGGCATATGTGAGACCCTGAGTTAGTGCCCAGCGCTGTTAACAAAGGAAAACCATGGCAGAGTTGGACAGTCACAGTGTGAGCACCTTCAGGAGCACGCACTTTTTGTGCTTTCCCACAAACATGAAATGAATTCTAAAACTTCATGCACTTCCAGCTTGGGAAGAATGCTCCCCGGGAGGGAAGAGTGCTCCCCGGCAGTGAAGAGTGCTCCCATGGGAAGGGAAGAGTGCTCCCCTGGGAGGGGAAGAGTGCTCCCCGGGAGGGAAGAGCGCTCCCCTGGGAGGGAAGAGTGCTCCCCGGCAGGAAAGAGTGCTCCCCAGGAGGGAAGAGTGCTCCCCTGGGAGGGGAAGAGTGCTCCCCGGCAGTGAAGAGTGCTCCCCTGGGTGGGGAAGAGTGCTCCCCTGGGGGGGAAGAGTGCTCCCCTGGGGGGGAAGAGTGCTCCCCGGCAGTGAAGAGTGCTCCCCTGGGAGGGGAAGAGTGCTCCCCTGGGAGGGAAGAGTGCTCCCCGGGAGGGGAAGAGTGCTCCCCGGGAGGGAAGAGTGCTCCCCAGGAGGGAAGAGTGCTGCCCTTGAAGGCCAGCTGGCTCCTCACTCAAGCCCAGGGCTTCTGATTCAGAAGCACAGGGCAGTCAGGAAATGTCTTCCTGCGGCCTTCCATGCAGCTTGCCCACTCAGTGAGTCTTCAGGGTCCTCCTCTCACCTTCCACTCGGTGTGCCCACTCAGTGGGTCCTCCGGATCCTCCTGCCCACCTCCACTCAGTGTGCCCACTCAGTGTGCCCTTGTTCAGGAGCAAGGGCACCCAATGTGCGTGCCTCTCGGTTTCCTGGAAATTCATTTTGATGGGAGGCTCTGCTCCTTCTCCAGCCTAATCGGCTACTCGAGGTCAGCAAGCACTTTTGCAGCTGGGCTCCGCTTTTCCCTCCAGCAGTGGCGCCAAAGCGCGCATCTCCAGCACTAGCTGCAGCAGACACACAGGGCCTTTATGACACTGTTGGAAGCCCCAGGGCTGAGCCACCAGGACATGTGCTATGTCTGGCTCTGTGTGTGCTTGCTTCCCACCCCCATGTCTCCTGCAAAGCAGTTTAATGTGTTAAGATAGAAGCTTCCAGCAAGCCAGGTGTGCTGCACTGGACAAGCCATGAGCATTGCTAGTGTGCCAAGCTCCTTTCCATACTCCAACTCCACTGCCCTTCTCCCCCACATTTCATCATGGAGGTAACTGAGAAGGCTTCGAAGTCTGGCACGTTAGTGAAAGGAACAGACCATACTGGCATTCTAGAAGGATACAGAGATGTAGGGAAACTGTCAAATGAAAAAAGAACACTGAAAACAATCCTAGCTTTAAAAGATGAGGCCAGGAGGCTGGGGAGACAGCTCAGTGGAATAAGTGCTTGCCTGACAAGCACAAGGTCCTGATTTCAATCCCTGGTACCACCAAAAAAAAAAAAAAAAAAGATGAGCCCAAAGGGTGAACTGGACAGAAAGCTGTTGCAGCTAGAGCAGGCTTCACCGAGTCTAAGCATTAACTCAGCATTGCAAAGAGCTCCCCTGTCTTCCTCCAATCGCACTGCCGTAAGTGCTTGCCCTTAGCCCTAACAGACAGGTGACCCATGCTGTCTCTGAGGACGAGCAGCAGCTCGGGGCCTGCGCTGGCACACTGCCCCAGGGCTGCTGTGGGCAGGAGCAACGTTCGGCTCTGACTCTGCTTTCCTCAACTGTCTCGGTCCATGTCTCTCTCTGCCTCTACATTCAGAAGCCAGTCACCTCCTCCCCAGTCCAGCAAATTCCTCCTTCTCTTGGCCTATGGGACTGGTGCTTCTCAACTGAGTCTTCAGTGGCAACGTCTGAAGCAGTTGAAGACTCCTGTCACCCTGGACACTGATGGGCACAAACCCCACCATCTCTCACCAGGGAAAAGGCAGCGCTTGCCTAACTCGCCCGCCAGGAGCACCTGTGCCCTGACTCCCAGTTATTCTCCGTGCATGAGCTTGCTCCTTCTCAGGTCCTGCTGTCATGTGTCCGCAGACAAACTCCTGCTCTGGTTCGCATCCTGACTCCCCCTCAAGAGGTGCAAGCATTAAAGATTTGGTCACCAGCCCATGGTGCCCTGGGGGAGGGTGGCACTTTAGGAAGTGAAGGGGCAGGGGCAGCTCAGTGGCTGGGGCAGCACCCTCGGGGGGTCCCTGGGAACTGGCGCCCTGCTCTCCTCGAATCCCAGCTGCCATGAGCCGAGCAGGTCCCCCCTACCAATGCTCCTACTGTGGCCTGCTGTGCTGCCTACTGTACTGCTCCAATCTCTGCATCTGTGAGCCAAAATAAGCTACTCCTCCTTTTATGTCAGTCATTTCACAGGCATCATCACTGTGACAGAAAGCTGGCTAACACCTCCAAGCCAGAGCCATGAATGGCGTGCCCAGGCCCGCACTGGCCCTGTTCACACTCTGGCCTCAGCGCTGCGGGCTCCTCTCCCTCAGTCCTCATATCCAGGACCCTAGGCTGCTTCCTGGAGCCCCTGAACACGTGCTTCCTTCCCCACAGGTTGTGCCCAGCCTTAAAAGCCTGGCTCCCCCAGGGGCTTCCAGGGCCTTCACGTCCTCCTCCCACGGCCATCTCCCTCATGCTTGTGCGGTGAGTGCACAGGTGTGCTGATGCTGCCCAGAAGCTGTGCAGCATGGGCAATGGCCTTTAGCTGCCAGCTCTCGGGGCTCCTGTCTGTAACACTGATGACGGTCACCCTTACTGCACCCTTTCTGCACACGGCCATTGTGAGGACCCAGGAATCAATGGGCGCGGGGTGCTTCCTGGGCTGCTGGCCTCTAGAACCTGCTCTATAGCATCATCGATGTGATTGCTAGTTATTATTCTAACCTCATTAGAATACATATTTCTCATAGGTAAGAATAGTTTTTGTTTCAATTTTTCTATGTAACACAGTTTGGGAACAATATAGAATGGTTTTCAATACATCTTTCATAACTAAATGGTTATTTTTATTTCTATATCTAGCACACCTGAAATAGTTATGGTAAGTACAGAACTATATCTTGTCACTAGTTTTTCTGGGGACCAAGTTTGCTTTGACTCTGATTGGTGTCTAACATAGACCCAGGCATGCCACAGGTATTTATTAAACTAGGAAATAAAAGAGGAAAACTATGAACAGAGGAAGGCTCTCACAGCTATCTCCATCTGTCACTTCTGTCACTATATCCTGAGACAGCCAGCCCTGGACAGAGAAGGCTGGGGTGGAAGTCATCCTCCATGAACCTAAACCCTGGGTTTCAAGGCTCAGCTCTGAGGGCACGAGATAAAGTGATGCACCAAAATCATGGGGCTCTATATACTAGGCAGGAAATTCCAGCAGCACTAATCCAGATTAAAGGATCAAATTAACTGATGCAGGCAGGAGATTGCTGTGCTCAGCTCCATCCGTGTGGAAGGTCTTTCCAGGCGCACCTGAGTGCAGGCAGCCCTGGAGCTAGGAGGAGGGGTAGGGCTGCAGGCCTCTTCCTGTTCCCCAGAGCTCCCCACCCCACGGGCCGAGCAGCACCCATCCACCCTGGCACACCACCCCCCAGGCAGCTCAGGGCTTCTCTGCTCTGGGTGCTCAACACTCCTCTGTGCTTGCACCAGCGCGCGTGTGAATGTCAGTCTGCTCTTTTCATGGTCAGTGTCAGCAACGTGAAGGCTGAGGACACACCACTAATGCGCCTTCTGTCCCTGCTGAGCAGCAGGGCACAGTCCCCAGCCATAGGTCTCGGAGCTGTGGGCTGCTTATTGTCATCTGATGTGCCGATGGCCTCTGGACATTGAGAAAGGAAAAGCAATGACAATGACAGTAAACTGATGACGCACAAAATAAAATGTGACTCTCCCCGTTCTTAAAAGCGACTTAGTAATCAAAAGCTTGGAGTGGGGAGGGTCAGGAGCTCTGACCTGTGGTCCCCAGAAGCTTTGCTTTGTGTGGCCATTTGAAAGCCACCTTCCAGAGAGTCCTTGGGTGTGAGGTGAGGACACACCTACCCCAAGTGACCAAAAGGCCCCACAAGTCCTGGCTGTCTCCTGGTGCCATGCCTCTAAGCAAACCTAAAACCAGTATGTTATTTAATTGGTGAAATCATGTTGCTCAATACTAATGCTATAATTTAGATGCTTCTTAAATTTAAAGAATACTTAAGTATATAATTTTTCCTTAAAACCTTCTTCTCTGTGTCTGAACTCTTGCCTCATTTGAAAACTAGGCCTCTGCCTTTATGTCCTACTACTTTCCAGAGAGGACTTGTGAGCGCTGCTCAAAATGCAGTTTGATTAAGAGAAACAGGATCATGGAGATAAAAGCATTCCTGTTCCTTCAGAAAATACTCGCCACACTTAGCACTCTTAAGAGTAATTTTCCACATGGGCAAAACTAGGAAGAGAAAGCTCAGCCTTCAAAAATGAACAAGCAGATCCCAGCGAAATCTAGCGGTGCGTTTCCGTCTTCTGTGCAACTGGCGCTGTCTATTAAAGAGCAAGAACACTCGGCAGACTGTCCTTCAAATGAAGTCCTTTCGCTAGAGAAGAATGTGAGAAAGGAAGAGAGAGAGAGAGACAGACAGACAGACAGATAAAGACAAAGGCAAAAAGACAAAGACGAAGAAGAGGAAACGAGGGAAAAAGAGGGAGGAAAGAAGGAAGAGAGACGGAGGAACGGCTGAGGAGTAGAGTCCCAAAAGAAATTCATTGGAGATCTTCGCAGGTGATCTTTTTCAGCCAGTCCATTTTCAAGCAGACGCCAGGCTTCTTGTGGCCCCGTGCGCATGCGTGTCCGTGTGTCCGTGTGCGCGTGCCTGTCCGTGTGTCCGTGTGCATGTGTGTGTTGCCCCTAGCACAGGTCAGAAGCACTCAGCCGACACCACCACCTGAGCGTGCGTGCCCAGGAAGGCAGGCGCTGCAACGCCGCCGTCAGAGCCACAGAAGGGCGCGCGGGGGAAGCAGGAACCACGTCTGCACATTTAAAGGCGCGGAGCAGACCAAGGAAGGGCAGAGCTCACGCGCAGTGGTGCGGCGCAGACAGAAGCCAGAACCTGAACGTGGGACACTGGAAACGGTGAGGGGAGGAGCAGGGGCCGCAAAGCCCTTCCCCACCACAGCCAAGACAGACGCAGAGGAGAGGCGCGTTCTCCCCGCAGGCGCGCGTCTCCCTGGGAGGAGGCCGACCTTGGACTGCAGAACCAGTCAGCTGGAATTCCGCCCCACCTCGTGACTCACTGTACCTTAGGAGAGCCCTGCGACTCTCCTAGCCTAACTTTTCACCTTGGAGTAAGAAGCTGAATACATTTGAAAAAATGCAAAAGAACAGATTTTGCACCTCGCCTGACCTAATACGGCCATTGTCCAATCTTCTTAGTTGATGAGACAGACAAGATCTTACCCACATGGTAGAAAGAAACAAGAAGTGAAGCAACTAGGCATAACCAATTACCTCAGAAGGCCTCCAGCTACACAAATTCATTTATTTGCAAGTCAGTGCCTACCATGCCTGAGGAGCCCACCCGCAACCTAACGCAACTCCCACATCACCTTCAGATGCACTAAAGTGGGCTCCTCATGAAAGCACAAACGCTGCAGTTTACCTGTCTTGCCTACCAAGCCAAACACTACTAAAGTCGGTTAAAAAGTAAAAAATAAATATTTATGGAGTACACATTGAAGCCTATTGCAGCTTCCCAATAATTAAAAAGCCCTCCTTGCAATCTTCTCAACATCCCTTGTAGACTTACCCAGCCTTTTCCTTTCTTCCTCCCCACTCTCAGCGGCGCTCCTCCGACTACAGGATCACAAGGATCCTTGGTAATGAGCCGACTCTTTCCTTTACAACTGCACTACTCAGGGATCTGGGAATAACCTTTCCATTCACAAGACTGGCTGCAGTCAGAGAACAGACCTGCCCTGGCGAAGACCCCAGCCTGGGGTGGCCAGCAGGGAGCCGGGGAGGGTGGCCTCCCACGCCCGCCCTTCCCAGCATCCCAGCACTTCAAGGCCGACTCAGTCCCTGTGCTCTAATTAACCCCTCTTCATTTTTGTTTGTTTTTGTATTTAGTTGCCTCTACATCCATAAGTCTTGCCCTGAGAATCAATAATCTACTTTTATTCAACACACATGTCTTAAAAACGCATTCTGATTGGAAAGCCTTCCTCCACTTCCCCAGACACATAAAAACAGGAAATAGCAAATGGGAGCCCTTTCCTTCTTCCTCAGCCAGACGCTGAAGCGACAACGACATTGCAACGACTGGTTACGATTTTAAGAAAATGAAGTTGAGTAGATTTTGGTGAGGGTAGTTTAAAAGCATGCGTTTTAGCTCTGAAAAGAAAAGACAAGCTCATCTGGGAATATCTTACTCTTGCGTTTTTACTTGACTAAAATAGCAGCAGCCCTGGGGAAAGGCTCTGAATCTGCTCGCGGGCACTCTCGGCCTGCGTCCCCTGCGTCCCCTGCGTCCCCAGGCACAGGGACTTTGCATCCAGGGTATCAGTTCACCTCAAGTTCTCCACTGGGCCGTGGTCAGCATTTTCTCACCTTTTTCCAGGAGCACAAGCCCAAGGTTGTTGTTGTTTTTTTTTTTTTTCTTCTTCTTCTTGGGGAGCTTCTCCTGAGGAGCTGAGGCTTCAGGCTGTCCCTGGTACAGCTGACCTAGTCGCTTGTCACTGTCCCTTGGGCACTTTCAGGTCACTGTGTGAGGCTCTAACCCCTAGCGCTGCAGCAGGCAGAGGCCCAGGATGCAGAAGCCGGAGAGGACTCTAGGTTGGACTGGTCGTGCAGCAACCACACCAGGGAACCTGAGTAGCTTCCTGGGCAGCTTCCAAACCTGCCCATCCGAGGAGCCCAACCCTGTCACTCAGAAAGCCAAATGCTCACAGTTGAGCCACAGAGCTTGCTCCAAAGAGAGCCTGTGAAGAAATTCAGAAAAGGCGGTGAATCACCCCATTCTCCCCGAATGTGCATCGTGTCCACACAAGCACGCATGCACACACTTACATACACCCCCAGCAGCAAGCATGATTTCCATTTCTACTGTTTCCCCACTGATAGCTGTGCGCAGCAAAGGTTTATTTCTGCTTGAAGCAGCAGGTAAAAGGATAATGGCCTATGAATTGGTCACTTATTTAAGAACTGCACGGGCGCGAGGTGATTCGTAATGTGACTATATACCTAGCGTCTCAATGCCAATAGCCGGAAGGTGCTTTTGCATCGGCTTTGGGGGGCAGTACCACTGCATGATTGAGGGTGTATGTGTCCTACCGAGATAAAGCCATTTCTCTATGTGGTAGACAATATGCAGTCTCTTTTTCTGGCCCAAGATTTACCAAAACCCATACTGTTGCTTCAACATAGAAGAGTTTCCAAAGATGGCTGAATCATGAAGAATTCCCTCTTTTTCTTTATAAAATTGTAGCTCAACAAATGAATAAAAATAAAAAACCAATCTGAGAGCGCAAGGCTTATGAAATATCAGACATTATGCATTACTGTTTATTCAAAGCAAAGCAAAGAAGGCCTTTAGAAGAAGTCAGAATGACTTGGAAACAGAATAAAAATAGCCCTCCGTACAGCGGCCCTACTCTTCCCGGAACGCCCTGGAAGCATCCACGCAGAGGCGGGGTTAATATGCTTTCAATTGCTTCCGTTACTCAGCGCCTGAAACTTCAGAAACCATACTCATCTGCATATGTCACAGATTTGCTGGGCCAAAGGACTGTGGGGACCCTGACACTGCTCCGCTCACCCATCCCCCAACACAGAGGGAAAAGCTTTTAGAACTCAGGTCACTTGTGTCCTTTGTGGTGCTTGTGTACAATGAGATTTTTGAGTTCTTTCAGACAAAAGCGCTGACACTCGGGGCCGAGGTGCGAAGAGAGCCTCTCTGCATTTCTCTGTCATCACTAATTACAGGTCCACATAAGACTACTACACAGTACCACATACCCAGACACTACACACTTCAGATCAGTTTGTGGAAATAAGACTGGCGCCGGACACACAAGCGGAAGTACACACTCCTCCCCAGCAGCAAATGTCGCACTTGTGTCCACCTCAAGCTCACTGATGTTCAGTGCCCTGTAAGTGCTGTGTTACAGTATAAGAGGGTGGCAGATGCACAGAAAGCCTTGACCTTTGTGATTGTCCTCCGTGCAGTGGTGGCCAGGGGCTGGGGTTTGCTCAGCGCCCCCATGTTCACACCCAAGCTGAAGAGAAGGGACCACCTGATAGCGTGGCACTGCGGGCCATCTCTGACCCTCAGAAGATTCTATTTCTATGATCCTCGGAAATCTCCACCAAGCCAGTAGGAAAGCGCACAGACAACCCGTTGGCCATCCCAGCTCCATAGATTCTGTTCAATTTAATTAATTTATTTATTTATTTATCTGACAATATTAAGACATTTAACTTGCAATATAACATGGCATGACTTTGTACTCTTTTAATGGCCTTCAGCCTTATGTACACAAATTATTTCAACTTTTTCATCCTCCCATGACCACTAGCTTCTCTTTCTTCAGTGAACCTTTGGTTTTCCCATCACTTACTCTTTGTAATTAAAACTATGCCTTTTCTTTAGACTATTTCGGCAGTGTGATGTTTAAAAAGAACTCATGAAAAGAAATAATTCCCTCAAATTATTGAAAAGCTGCCACCACTGACATTTACACAACACCTTCTTATTCTACTTTGATTTTAAAAAATACAGTATACTTTCCTTAAGCAGTAGCCTCAGGACTATTTGATCCATTTCCGCAGATGACCAGATCCTAGCGTAACCCTATAGGATTAGCTTTATCTCAATCCAGCCCAGCCCCCGGGCTGGAGAGGACACCTGCTTCTCCCTCTTCTCCCAGCCTTCCACATCTGCAGGCAGGCAAAGCCCAAGTCTTCGTCTCGAGTCAGGCCTCCTTGACTGTACTGCCGGCAGACTGTGTCATTCTCTCCGAGTCTCAAGTTCCTCATCGCCACCACGGGCTTGTAATATGCCCTTGCTGGGGAAGATTTTAAGAGTGAAGTCGCAGGTAGCAACTTTGGTGGCATCTTTGGCGTGTGAATGATGCATTCTCCCATGCAAGACTTTGGTCCAACATCCTGGGACAATCAGGTGCTCCAGTTTTTAAACTCCCCTCCCTGGAGTCGTTGCTCCTGCCCAGAGGGAATCTGCTCAGAGGAACTTGGACACATCCTGACAGTGTCCAGACACTGGCTTCTTCACATATTCTACCGACACTAGCACACAGATAGAAGCACTGGGTACAAATGAAAGGTGCCCACAGAATGCAGCTGTCCTGGCCCCAAATCCCACCATGCCCTGTGGGCTTCCTGGGTACCCCTCAGGGGGACTGTGCCTTGCTTTCCTGGCAGCTGTCATGCATCCACTGGCCATTCTGCGAAGGTCCACAGCTGGCTGTGGCCTTGCAGCGTTCCCTGAACTTCCACACACCTCCTCTCCAGCGAGTCTTCATGAAGATGTGTCTGAGAAATTACTTGAGCTTGGCCCAGAATGAAAGCTCAGTCCATGCTGCTTACTGGTGTAGGTACTGCCTCACATGGTGCCCCATCTCCACCACACGTTTCAAGAATATGTGCTGGATGCGTAGACAAGCACGACAGGTACAATGTCCCAGGAGCCTCAGAATGAGCTCTCTGCTGAATACTGCATTATTTACATGGAAAGTCATCTCTTGCTCCACTTTTTGACCTGACACGGGATTTTCTGTAAGCTCTACCAGCTCATTCGCCCTTAAAATGACCACCTACATTCAAATCTTTCTATTATAAGTAAATGCCAGATATTTTTAAGTTTATGTTTGCTGTGTTTCAATATATTTTTTCTTATTTTGACATCATCGCATCCTCAAGGATTCCCATTGTAACAATGTTAAAAATAATGTGGAGGACCAGAGTATGAGATCCTCAACAAGTTGAAAGTTCTCAACCAATGAAGAAGTACCGAGGCTTGGTACCTGGGGCAGCATCTGGCTTTCCCTGATCACCCTCTCGCTTCTTCTCATAATAGTATTCAAATCCTCAACACTTCACAAACTTGAGATTGGCTGTTTTCTTTAGTTTGAATAATGCCATTCATTTATGTGTGCATTAACCACTACGACTCCAAGGAGGGATGGCCAAACCTTATACTGACTTGAACCAATTTTTTGTTTGCTTGGATGGTTGAGGGTTTTTTGTTTGTTTGTTTGTTTGTTTGTTTTTTTGGTAACAGGTGTAAAACTCAAGACCTTGCACTTGCCAGGCAGGCAGGCAGGTGCTTAAGCCACTGAGCTATCTCCCTGGCCCTTGAACCAATTTTGAGCTTATACTTGAGTCAGAGAGCATGAGACTCAATTGTTTTTACATACTTATGCTAACAGTGAAGCTCTTACTGTAGGTGTCAAGAGTGTGGGGAAATGCCGCGAATCACGCCCTGCTCACCAGGCGCACTGCAAGAGGCGTCATCAGGGCGTGGCAAGCAAGGCTGGCAGCTGATGCTGCAATAGCTGGGTAGACAATCACCCAGTGTAACTAAAGAGATTCTGGATCTCGTGTCTCAGTGCTACCCCAGGAGGCTAGATCGTCTGCCTGGAGAAAAGCTCTGCTGTCTAGTTTTTGGTAAGAAAAATAGAATCAATTCTCCTCTCATCTCCCTATGTGGATGCTAATGATAGCTCTCTCCAGAACATATACATTAAGATATTCCGGCTCTGCTCGGGTATGGTATACAATTTAATTTTGAAACTTCTGTCAAAACATTATTCATCTATAGCATTGGTTTCCTCACTGTGGGATGATAATTTCTTGTGTTTCAATGAACCACTTGGAAAGTTTCCTGAGGAGACAAGGAGAAACACCACACTAATTCCAGGTTTCGCATGACAGCAGTCGGCACAGGAACTGAAGGGGAGAGGGTGCAAGAGAGAGGTGCTGCAGGCGCCCTTATTTTGATTCATTTATTAAATTGTATTTAGTTACTTATTTTTGCAGCACTAGTGACTGAACCAAGGGCCTGCACACTGAATGACACCCCAGGCCTTTACTGATTTTTAAATTTGTGTCTCACTAAGTCATCCAGGCTGTTCTTAGACTTCTGACCCTCCTCCTACTTCAAATCCCATGACACGTTTCAAAGACTGAATTTTGGAATAACACCTGTATCAATACCTTCTTTTCTTCCCTGTTCTGTCTTTCCTTGCAGCTATGTAACCATGTATCCCCCATGGTAGCCCACACAGGATTAGGGATTATTCGGTTAGTTATTATTTACCTCTAGTACAGCATGACATCATTTCCAAGATGGTTCTGGAAATAATACATTGTCTCTTGGGTTAAATGTCATTGTCATGACCAGGTATAAGAGTGCTGCTCACTGCATGGCACATAGAAACTCACTGTGCATGGCACTTTTATCTTAGGTGCACCAAAGGTAAAGCCTCATTGTGCCCTACGCATCACAGGCATCATCCCCAGCCCCTAGAGAGGACAGAGTGGCCCATGTCCTGTCCATCCGAACTTCTACACTGCGAAAGTTGCTGCCAGAGGCGTGGAAGTCAGCTAGACTTCAGCACTTCCAATCTGGCCTCTCAATTCCTGGGAAGAGGAGGAAAGCACCTCACCCCTGGGGGAGTCTCTCCCACCTGCAGATTCTCCCCTGAGGGCGAGGAAAGCAGGAGTCCTGCGCCTGAGCCTGCCAGGTCACCAGTCCTACAGCAACAGGGGGGCCACAGAACTCCATGGCTGTGACAGCTGACGTGACTGGCAGGCAGACTAGAGACTTGGGACAGAGCATTTTTAAATTATGCAAATAACAGAGGTCAGCAGCAGTGACATATAATCTGAGAAGTGACACCACCAATTAAAAGAGCTGGCACTGATTGTTCTCTTACAGCTGCGGGCCATACGTTCCTATTTTAACACCACTGAGATCCTATGACAGGGTACCCTCTCATGGATAGGGACAGGGAGTTGGAACCCAGATTCCTTCCCTATACTCCAGAGAATGCTGAGGAGGCAGGAACCTTGGAGCCAGGAGGGAAACCCTCATGTGGCACCACCCAGCTGACCCCGTTCCGGGGAAGTTTAGGAGGCCTTCGCGAGACTGCCTCACATGGGTTGTATTTGATATGAAAAGCACTTTAAAGAGTGTGCAAAGCTGGAAATGAAGACAGTTGAGCATCCGCATCAGTATGCTATTGCTTCCCCGTTAAACGTTCCAATCGGGGCATCATCAGAAATGAGAAGTTTCTTACTGAAACATCGATTGGCCAGGCTGCACGGGAGAAGAAATGTTAACTTTCACGAGATTGTGATTTGATTAGGAAACGAGAGAAGTACGTCATACATAAATAAAGAAGCCGATTGGGACTTCACTGCTCCGTGCTAGGCATCACTCTGGTCACAGGGTGTTCACCAGCATGCTTCCAGCAGTGTTCTGACCCGGTTTCTGGGGACCTTGCCCGATGCAGAGCGATTGGTGGCCTCGGGCTTCTTGCTATGTGTTTGCTGCTGAGATTTACGTGAAAGCCTCACTGCATGTGCAGCTCAGGCTAAGAGGTGCTGCTTACCACACTTGAGAGCCCTCAGGCTTAAGGGAGGCAGGTGTGTGCACGCTCGGAGAAGGTGGCACCCAGAGAGGAGGGGACAATGAAGAAGACGTGCTCCCGAAGCTCCAGGTTTGGGCTTACTGGATGATGAATGCATGGGCACGATGACAGCCCTTGTGAGCAACGAAGGCCCTTTTCCTGCTTTTCTCCATTTCTTGCCATTTATAGTGCATCTTGTGTGCCCGCCTTCCATCAAATGAACCTCTACAGGTTTTCTTGGGTGCCTATCTAGGGGAGGGACCCGGAAGTGCTTCGAGACTGCTCCCGACCTGGGTCCCAGGAGAGGCAGCTGAGGAAGCAGAGAAATACAAAGATGACATGAAGTGGTGGTGTGCGGGTTGTCCCCAAGCTGCACAGAAGATGCTCCCAGGAGCCACGGTCACATCTGCTGCTGTGTACTCCACAGGACACATCACAGGCATGGGCTTGGAGGTAGACAGTTGATGAAGATAATGGACAGAAATAAAACTTCACAAGTTCTGTCTGCAGGGCAGCCTGACAGTCTGTGGGCTGCCCGTGGATGCTGTGCAGCAGCCTGTAGCCACAGGCAACCCCCGAGGGCACCTTGCTCACCCTATGAGAGTCTCTGAAAAGAGATCCAGAAAGGGGCCCCTGTGGCATTCCAGGGCATGTGTGCCTGGAGTGCAGACTGAACTTTCAAATGTCAGAAACACAGGGAACTAGACCAGAGTCTTTCCACCAGAACTGGGGGCCAGAAGAGCCCACCGAGAGCCTTCTCATCCCCACCGAGATGCTGCTCCAGGGGCCTTGGGCCCATTTCTTCTGAGAGAGCCAGCAGGTCACTGCTGAGCTCCACCCAAGGCCTGGCTGGCAGTGCCTGGGGAGATGCATTCCGCTGGAATTTCATGGTTGCAGTGTCATACAAATGCACAATTCTTACACTTTTATACATCAGCCAGAAATAAATGTAATTTTTAAGAAATGGATTTTCAGGCCCAACCCCATCTGACCAAGTTAAAACCTGCAGTTTATAAGACCTGTGTGTGACTCCCACACCCAGTTACACCCAAAAGGACCCAGCATGTTGTTTCTTCATAAACAAATGCAAGGAGGGCCGGGGAGGCAGCTCAGTGGAATACATGCCTGCCTGGCAAGCAAGGTCCTGAGTTCGATCCCTGGTATCATGAAAAATAAATAAATTTTTAAAAATACATAAGCAAGCAAATGCACGTGATGTCTTCATTTTCCCTTTTTGGCTGTGGCCTTTCTTTCTGTGGCAGTTACTGTGCGGAGCATCCCGCACTGTGAAGAAGTTCACTTCTCCTACTCCAAGGCATTTGTGAACAGGGTCCTCGAGTCCTGTGCCATGGTGTGAGCAGCCAGGCAGGAGCATAGGAAGGCTCTTGCACGAGCAGGCATCCAGGCTGCGTCACTGATGGAAGCAATCTTCGCAGACACAATGGGGACAGCAACAGTTTAAAAAGTGCTTCAGAGCTCTGTTTTACTAAGCTGTCATTTAAATTCCTGCCAAACACACCTCCACACAAGCCTTACCCTAGTGATCTCACTTGGCTGAAAAAAAAAAAAAAAAAAAGCCCTCCATGCTGCCTGGGCCCCAGCGCCTTCCGAGCAGGTGGGAGGCCGCCGCAGAGCTCCTCCGTCACTCAGCTGCACTGGGTTCAGGGATGTTTTGAGTATGAAAGTCATGCTACAACAATACACCGTCTCTGTCACGTCTCACTGGTGAGGAGTCATCGGCTCTGGCAAGTGAGGGATTAACAGTTATGCCACACAGCGAGAGAGCGCAACGCTGCCTGCGGACCTGCAGGAAGGAGCCTGGCCTTTGCCGGGCAACTCTGACTCCATTCCATGCCGGTCCTCAGGCTTGCCTTCCCAGGAAGCGGGATTCCCGATGACCTCCTCCACCCTAAGGCAGATCAAAAGTTTCTGTCCTCCTGGGAGAAAAACATTTGATGTTTCAAGACCAAGGGGAAAGAGCTGACACTCTAATTCTGTCTAAACATGACAGTGCCTACTGCAAATCCTAAGCGTGTCGGTGAAAGCAAGCGTGCTGCTCATCTGCTTACCTGCCCTAGATGCTCCGCGTTCCTTAAGCAGTGTCCTACCAGCTCCACTTTATCCTTCTTCCCACTTGGCGTCACAGTCCCAACCTCTTTCAACCCACCTAGACTCTCCCTTTCCTCATTGTGTATGCTATGCTTCTGCTTAGATAATCTAGCCTATCTTTAGATGAAGGCTAATCTCTATAGCTTAAGGCAGGAATTGCCTTTGTAATCATCACTGGTTGCTTGACAATATGTCTTGGTCCAGCTCATGCTGAGGTCAATCCTGTTATTCCCTATGTTCCCTGTGAAGTCACCAAAGGAGGTGGGATTTAAGAAAGGTGTCCTGGATCATACAGGGAGAAAGCTGCAGAAGGGGTTTTCCAGCCAAGAGCTGTAGTGCAAGTATCTCTTGAATATTATTTACATTTTAGCTCAAGTATTGTGACCCATAAGATAGTTGGAAGATGAGGAATAAATTCTGAAAACAAGGCATACAGGGGATAAAGTAAAACTTTTGAAAGGCCATGATTTTTTATGTCACATAAAAATTTAAGCCTGTTCCACAGATAATTTAATGCATGAAATGATAATATACTATATTCAATGTTTAATTTGTATCTGTCTTCCTTTAATGTGCTACGACAAAGTCTTTCTCTCTCTCCCTCCCTCTTCCTGCCTCTTTCTCCTTCCCCCTCCCCCTCTCTCTCCCTCTTTCTCCTTTTCCTTCCCACCTTCTCCCTCTCTCTCCTCCCTTCCTGTCCCTCCCTTCCCTCCCTCCCGCTCTCTCTCCTCCCTCTCTCTCTCTCCCTCTCTCATCCTTCCTCTTTCCCTCTCTCCCTGTCCCCTTCCTCTCTCTTCCCTCTCT
>NDGM011000274.1:0-17084 GCA_002564305.1 Octomys mimax
CAGTGTTCTTTTCTTCGCGTCCAGCACATGTGGAGAGTTGCCACCTTCCATACTGGTAAACAGCCTGGCCTGTTAGTTCGGAGGATGCCAAGTTGCCAGGAGCGGGGGCAGCTGTACTCCCATGGGCATAGATGATGGAGGCAGGCCCGGCGGTACTCCTGCCAGGCCACCTTACCGTCTCCAGCGGCAAAGGGCTTGCGGCCTTGCCTGCTCTGGATGAGAATCTGAGCCCCGAATGCCACCGTGCTGCAGCTGTTACTGCTCCCTAGATACAGAGAGAAACAAATAACGGCCAAGAGTAGGGTGCTGATGGTTTGGGATTTACCTCAGGAGAGCAGCAGCCCCAACCTCTCTGTGGATGCAGACCCATGGGCGTGACCCTGAGGTCTGACCCTGATGGGCAGACGGAATGCTGACTCAGGACACCTGGGCAGTGGCGCGCCTGCCCGGTCCTCGCTCTTTTCCCCACCCCAAGGTGTACCTCACTGACCGTGGCTGCTTCTTTTGTTTTTTTGAAGTTCCTTTCATTTTATTTTAAGAAGGACAAAAATTGTTATTAAAACATCTAACTTATTATCAAGATACAAGACCTTATGATATTTAATATTGAAGTGTGGTATTCTTAATGTTTTAATACACAGACATTTTAAAAGGACCATTACATTTATTACTGTCCAGCTGTGAAATGCAGCATCCCCTCAGCTCAGGCAACCCAGTTCTGCTGTGCCATCTTGTCCCTGCCCACTGGGGGTGGGCATAGGCCCTTGACCCCACTCTGAGCTTCCTAGCCAGGGACCTAGAGAGGGGTCACTTCTGACATAGTTAACTTCGTCATTAACAAAGATTTCCTGTTCCCCAACTCTCACCAATCCCTGCTGCCTCACTCCTCCCTCTCCCCTGAGGATCCAGCTCTGGCCAGGCCAGGGAGCCCTAGATGCCACTGAACATGGCTTCTTGTGCACTGCCTCTGGAGAAGGGATCATCCCAGAAGGTTGGGTTGGGCCTGGGGGCAGTGGGTCAGGTCATGCTGGTGTTGTGTGTCAGCGTGTGTAGAAAGCCTTTGTCCAGGAGTTCTGGAGGCAAGCTCTTACCTGCTGGGGTTGCAGTCTAAAGTTGGCTACACTTGAGTTTTTATTTTGGACCATAAAGAATTATTGATTTGCACTAAAATTAAATCCAGAGGTGAAGATCACTTCATAGGAAAAGTCCAGCATCTACAGATTTCTCAGGAAAGAGAGTAATAATATGAATTAGAAGTATCTTTGGAACTGGGGAGATAGCTTAGCAGCATAAGCACCTGCCTGGCAACTGCGAGGTCCTCAGTGTGATTCCTGGTACCCCTGCCCCCAACAAAATAAAAAAGAAGAAAGGAAGAAATAAACTAGGGCTGGCGAGATAGCTCAGCAGACTAAGCACCTTGCTTAGGCAAGCACAGGGGCTGGCTTTGGTCCCTGGCACCACATGCCGTGCCGGCCCTGCCCCAAGCACACTGAGCTTGTGACTGAGTATGGGCATGGTGGTGCCCACTTATGATCCTAGCGCTGGGGAGGCTGAAAACAGGAACATCCCTATGAGTCTGAGCTGCATAGTGAGACCCTGCACAAAATACAAAAACCAAAAACTAATTACAAATATCTTTAGTTCCTGCCCCTCTCTATTTTTTTTTTTTTTAAAATCAGGCTTGGATGAGGATATTAGCTGAGTGTGAGGAAACCTGTGCAGCCCGGACCCTGAGCTGTATTAAGACACGCTCCCTTCTCTGGTGGAAAAGCTGCTCTGTGATTGTGAAGAAAGACAGGCGCACATTTGCGGTTTTTGGAGCATGAAGAGAGGTTTGCAGAAGTTGGGTTGAAAAGTCTTGGGGGTAGGGTACATGTTCACTTCCCAGGGGACCGAGGAAGAAACTGCTGGGCACGCAGGGACTCCTGCGCTGACCCCGGGACTCTGACCCTGCTTTTCATGGATTGGAAAGCATGGGAAGATGTGAAATAGCAGTGATGTGATCCGATTTCCCCCGAGTCTTGGGAGGGAAACCTCTCACGGGCCGAGACTGGAACCGCAATGGCCAGTGAGGTTGCCACAAGTGCAAGACACACGTGCACAAGGATTGTGAGCGGCACGGATGGAGAGGAAGGGTGAATTTGGGCAAGTTCCTGGCTCTTGGCTGATGGGGAGGGGCAAGGTTCCTGGTTCTACTGGTGGAATACTGCGTGATGCAAGAGGATCAGGCTCGGGGTGAGTTTTTGGTGTGCTCAGTCTGAAGGGGTTGGAACTGCCTTTTGGCGGCGGGGATGGAGCGGTGAGGTTATTGGCGAAGGACAGATGGAGCAGGAAGAAGAGCGCTAATCTGGAGGCGCCAGTTTCGGGGTACAGCCGTCAAGGTTGACCCTCAAGTGGGCAAGAGGATTATCCAGGGAGGATGATCTTGCTCATGCAAATGGGAGCCCAGCTTCGGGGGTGTCGCAGCGTGTTGGAGTCAGAGGCCTCCGAGGTGGCTGAGCAAGAGTGGTTGGAGAGCCGGTGCGTAGGGAGCCTAGAGCACTGCCAGGGAGGCCACGGAGGGCGAGCTTCTGAAGGCGAGAGTGATCCACCTGGCTGGCAGAACAGCAGCCTCTCATGAGTGACTGGGAGGCCACTGGCCTCTTTAGAAGAGCAGATGGAGGAGAGCAAGGGGGGCAGGATGCAGCTACCTGTGCTGGGATTGGAGAATGTGCAGACTGCAGGGGTTAAGCCTATTTCAAAGTTAATCCTGGTTTCAGCGTGCACGGGGCCTTTGACTTCTTGCCAGCGTCGCTGTATTGAGCCACCGTCCTCATTAACACAGAGCCACATGGCAACGGGAAGACCCCGAGCCACACGGTGGGGCTTATTATCGAATTTATTGAAAAATCATTTCTTAATGAACAGCTCCCTTCTCTGCTGTCTCGTCTCTCAGGGTCTGAGTCTATTGTGTTCAGTTCGGGGTAGAGCCTTTTACAGTTCAGTTCACTCTGCCTGTAATTATTAATCGTGTAGCTGCATTGTAATGGTATGCCTTGTGAAATGACATATTGTGTGTCTACACCACATCTGGGTTTTATATAATAGTAACTTTTTAATGGTGGATAATAATACCTTAACAAAATGAGCCCTCGTTAATCTTATGGCCTCTATCTGCGTGCTGTCATAAAATGTGTGAAAATCTTAGCTTCCTTAGAATTTGTAGGATTTTTTTTTCCTCCTGCAAAGATTTCCTGGTGTGTCTGATGTGCAGTGAGACTTCTGATGTTTCAAGTCTGGGATTGTATAACTTCAGTAGCAAGACAGAGTCCTGGGAACTTGTCCGGGCTGCATGCAGCCATTTCTGTTTTATAGATGAGAAAACTGAGGCACCAGCCGTTCAAGTTATTGATTCTCTGAGATTGGAAGGAATATAGCACTGGAATTCGTAGTTCCTGGGTTCTGGGGTTGATTGGACTTGAGAAGAGCTGTCCAATCCCTCTTTAGCTTTTCAAGCTTGCTTTGTCTTCTGGCCAGCGTAAGCTACCCTCCGTAATCTGGGAAACCCAGGCTGCGTCATGCACACAGTGCTGTCCTGTTGATTGTTACCAAATCTGACAAGGCTCTTGCAGAGGTAAATTGCTCAATGCAGAGCTCCAGAAGCTTTGATGGTCCGGACATGCCTGCTAAAGCACAGATTCCAACAGTAAATACTACTTCCCTCTGTCACTTGCTAGATGTAGCAGCATCGTTTGCTTAAGACGTCAGCTAATTCTTCCTGATGGAGGGCCTGTCATCGGCTCAGCGTGAGCAGACTGTGCAAGCAGGCCGGGCCAGTTTAATGGATTAAGCTATTTAAGAAAATCTAAAAAGACGTCCCAGTTAGTATGCATCCCCCTGCCTTGCTTGGTGCTCACAGGCCGGTGTTTGTGATTTCCCTGGCAGAGTGCCTATTCTAATCGGAAATGATAAGCCAAACAGTTGTTCATTTGCTGAGACACGCTGGAAGAGTGTGGATACTCGAAGGAACCCCAGAGGCTCTTGGATGCGTGGAGGATGGGAAGCAGATCTGCCTCTTGGCCCTTTGGGGGTGTTTCCTTCTGCTAGACGGGAGTGAGACCCACTGTCTCCCCAAATGGACAGCAGGAGGCCAGAAGTGCATGTCCTCCAGGGCCAGCAACCTGGATTCTTTGACCAGCTCCTTTTGACAAGCTGCTGACCTCTGACTCCTCTAGCCCACCTGCCTTGTAGGGATATTTTTGGCTCTTTAGAGGAGGACCTGGGTGTGAATCCCAGGCTTTGTTTGGTCATGATAAGAATGCACACGGATATGATGAACATTTAATATTTTACCAGTTTCTTATTGTAAAGGACACATTGCCCTTAGTCTCCCTCAGAGTATGCCCCAGCTTCCAACGCACTTGTCCCATCATTCTGGCCTCATTCTGAAGCCACTCTGGAAGTTCTCTTTCCTCAGTGTTCTGTCATGGTTGCCTTGATATCCTCAGCTGAGTCAAAATGTGTACCTGTCATGGGCACTCTGACCTTGGGGAAGAGCCAGAAGTTGTATGGTTCCAGAGCTGTGAATAAGGGGTGCTTCTACAAGCCTGCCTGTCTGTTGGATGTCACTTGGTGGCAGCAGCCACTGTATTTTTGACCATACCATTTAATAACATGAAAGCGGACTTCCACAAGTAGCGTTTTCTAGCTTTAGACCATGGCAAGAATGCTGAAATATGTGTATTCAAAGCAAGGGGAAGGATTTGGAAGGGCATTAATGGCAGTGCATATTCACGATATATTAGATGACTGTGTTATCTAGGACAGGCAGGAGGCATATATTGGCTTGCTGTAGGGACCAGTTGTGTGTCCTCAGAAACAAAGGATGAACAAGTAGAGAACTCAAAAGGAACTTGGACATCATCTAGCAGTGCCTTAATGACACCCAGGGCACCTGAAGACTGGGGTGGTGAAGCAGTGTCCCCCAAATCCTGGCAGCCAGTCCCATGTGTTTTTCTGTTCCAACCTTCTGTGACACCGCATTGTGTGGGAGGCTGGGTTCCTGTTTATAGTTTAGCTGCTGTTAGAGCATCCTAGGGATGATGTACACGGGCTCATTGTTTCTTAGGAATTACTGAGCTGAGCGGATTATGTCAGGAGGTTTGCGCTGTGAGCTCCTTACCTGTATTCGTAGACCCTAGTGTCTGTCCCACTGTTCACCTTTCTGGATCTACATGACCACTAGGTGGTAGCCAGCCAAGCCCCGCTCCTGCTGGCTCCCACCCTCCCTGGTGGGACTGTCTGTAAGAAGGCAGAGAGGGGGAGGGGAACCAGCCTTTTCAGTACCTGTCACAGTATGGACCCTGAAAAGAGTCTGTGACGGCTTATGTAGGGAAGGCAGTACCAACCAATACTATTGCAAGGCATGAAACTCCAAGATGTAGACCTACTCTTTACCCTTCTGTTTTGGTTTGCTCTATCTCATCTACTTATCAGTGATCTACCACCTATCATCTATCTTTCTATTATCTATTGACTACCTCTATCATCTGTCATTTATTACTTCTGTCATCTATCTCCTATCAGCTCTATTGTCTGTCTGTCTGTCATCAATCCAGCTAATATCTCTCTGTCCCTCAGTAACATTTCCAGAGCAGTGAGGCTACCCCAGGCTTACAGATGGAGAACTGAGGTTCAGAAGAGGGCGTGTCACTTGCCTGACATCACGAGCTGGTTACAGGTTTAAGGGGATTAGACATTTGAGCCCGTATCTGGCCGATGGCTGCACTTGTACACATTCTTTGCATTTTAACATCTGCTTTTCCAGTAGAAACGAGGTGCGAGGTGGAGGGGTAGGGCTCTGTAATTTTTTTCCTGCCTCCCTCATGCTTCTGAATGCAAAAGTTAGGGGCTTTCCTTAGCTGTCTTAGCACACTGCAGCCTGGCTGGCCCCCAGTAGCTCTCACTGAACCCCTGCAGCCTCCACGGTGGGGTGAGGAGGCAGATGTGGAGAGTAGGGCTGCTATTCCAGGGAAGATGGCTTTGCTGTGGCTGTTCCGACCCTCGCTTCTCAGGGAGTCAGCATTTGGAATGTCTGCCCTACTGGTTAGGCCTTGCTATTTTTATTTGTGGAATGCCATGGTTTAATAAGTTGGGTAGATGCATCTATCTTATATGTTTATTTTTTCCCTCCATAATCGGCTTTTAACCTGCAACTGTTGCTACCTTTCAGAAAATGAAAAGAATTCACAATAGACTGAGTCTCCCGGATAAATGCCCTTGTATTTGGTCTTTTCCACTGTGAACACTTGGTCCCTTTTATCTCTGATTCCTTTATAGTTGAGAGGGTTTGGAAGCGTAGACCAGAGTGACAGATGGCTCCATATGTCTCCTATAGATTTTTCTAAACTACTCTTGCAGCTTTCTGTTTCTCTTCTTTTGTGGCACTGGGGATTGAACCCAGGGCCTTTGCACTGAGCTACATCCTCAGCCTTTTTTTATTTTGAGACAGTTGCTGAGTTGCCTCGGCCGGCCTCACACTTGCAATGCTCTTGTCTCCACTTCCAAAGTTCAGGGATTTACAGGTGTGTCCCCCACACCCAGCTATAATTTTTATTCTTTCTAATACATTTTATGAATGAAACCTTTTTTAAAGGGGAAAAGAGAAGTGCCATGAAGAATAATACCAAGTCAGATTGTGTGCCCAGACCCTGGGCCTAGTATAGTCTATTCTTTTGCCATGTTTGCCATGTTTCAGATTGTTCAAAGTATTTTCTTTTCTTTTCTTCTTTTCTTTGTATTTTAGGGAAAGGTCTACAGGGTGTTCAGGATCTCACTACTAGATCGGACTCGTAGTGATTCTCCTGTTTACAGCCTCCCAAGTGTTGGGATTACAGGTGTGTACCAGCATGCCCAGTCTCAATTGCCATCTCAGCATGGCCTGGGGGCGGGGCTGGCACAGCAGGCCTGGGGATTGAACCCCTGGCATCTGAACGTGCTTGTGGGCACTTTAATCTGCTGAGCTATTTTGCTGGCCCTTGTTTAAAGGATTTCTTGCAGTTGAAGTTCAGTGTCACCCTCCCTGATCTCATTGGCCAGAAGTGATTGTTGTCCTGAATTTGGAATTTACCTTTCCCACACATTAGAAAAACCCTTCTTTTCTAGCTGTAAGTATCCAAATAGCATGGTTTCTCGCCTGTGGAGGTGACATACTGTAACTTATTTTTTACCTTTCTTCAGGTTTCTGGAAACATCCACAGTGATTTGTGGCCATCTGGTTAATTCAGTGACAATCATGCATTCCATCACAGTGTGTACATATGTTCTGTTTTCCCTCCTTTCTCCTTCTGATGAACATTTACTCTATGTCACTGTCTTTTTTTTTATTTTAGGGAAGGGTCTGCATGGTGTTTAGGGTCTCACTACTAGTTTGGACTCATAGTGATCCGCCTGTTTACAGCCTCCCAAGTGCCGGGATTACAGGCATGCACCACCATGCCCAGTCTCAGTCACCATCTCAGCATGCCCTGGGGGCACAGCAGGCCCAGGGATTGCACCCCCTGTGTCACAGTCTTGTGTGACACCAGAGTCCAAGTGAAGTTTTCTTGCTGTCATCCTGTGTACAGAGCATGCTTGTCCCCAGCCTAGGCTGAGTCCTGGAAGAGGACTGACAGGGTCAGAGTTGGTCCGCGACCTCCGCTCCCTGAGGAGCGGCCGAGTGGCTCTTCAGCATTCCTCCACCCGTGCAACATGTGAGCGCCTGTTCCTCCTCGTCTTCTCGCCACTTGAGAATGTCAGGCTTTTAGATTTTTACAACTCTCGCGGGTGTGAGAGAGAGCTTCCTGTTCCATTAATCACTCTCTGATTACAAGTGAGGCTGAGTATGTATTAAGTGGCTATTTGAGTTTCTTCATCAGTGGAAGTACCTGTTCCTGCATTTGTCCATTTTTTCTATCAGATCGCTTGTGTTTTCTTACGTAGTTTATAAGGAACTTCTAGATGTTTGTGCTCTGAGGGCTGTATATGTGGCAGCTGTCATCTTCTAGTAAGTGGCTTGTCTTTGACCTTCGTTTAGGGCATCTGTTGATGACTAGCAGTTTCACTTTTTAATGGCATTGCATTTATCAGTCTTTTCCTTTATGCTCAGGGCTTTTGTTGAGACTTGCTTCACAAATCTTTCCTGAGCTCATAAAGATATGCTTGAAGATCATTTTACTGTACTGGCCTCTTCCCTGGTTGGCATTGGTATTTTCCATGCCCGCCCAGCCTTGGGGCATCTGGAGCCCAGGGCTGGCTGCAGAATGATTGCCAGCGTCTGTGGACATCCTGGGCTCCTGGGCTGAACTTGGGCACAGTCCTCCTCCTTGACCCCAAGGCTGTTTCTGAGAGCTGCTGAAGTGCTGCGTTGATTGGCCGTCTCTTAAGCCTAGTTTAGCGCCAGCCTGATAAAACTGGTTGTAAAGCTATCCCCTTTCCTCTCCTCAGCTTGGTTTCATGGCCCTCCCACTAAGGCTGCTGCTGGGAGCTGGAGTAGTGGAAGGACTCGGGGCCAGGCTGGGTGGCTGCTGCCCCCTGCTCCCCCTCATTCCTGACATTCACCTTGCCCTTGGGGAGGATTTGGGCGCCATTGAAGACTGGCGCTGGGGGACCTACAGATGCTCTTCACTGGGTGTTGAACCCAGGGCTCTCCCACTCCAATTCGCAGCCCACTGTAGTTTTTCTTTAGAGACAGAGTCGTACCAACTTGGTTAAGTTGCTGAGGCTGAGCTGGAACTTGTGATCCTCCCCTCTGGCCCCATCGCTGGAGTGGCAGGCAGGCCCCAGGTCCATTGCAGTTTGAACACAAACTACAAATGGCTTCAAGGCAGGTTTAGATAGATTCTCAGAATTAAAGAGAACCAGAACTGGAAAGGTGATAGGGCTCTAAAGGTTGTGTCCTCCCCCCACCGAATCATTGTTCATTTACAGAGTGTCTGCCGGTGCCTGGCCTCCCTGTTGGGGAGACACAGTGGCAGCAGGGCGACCACGGTCCCTTTCATGATGAGCAGGCTCATTTCAGTGGGCTGGGTGTGATGGGACAGCGAGGAAGAGCCCTGGGGCTGGACACGTCGTCATTTCTGATTGCTCTAAGACCTACCACTTATGGCACAAGAGTTGAGTGGCAAGGGGGCCACAGCCGGCCCACCACCTGTTTTTAGACACTCCCCAAGCTAAGAATGGCTTTGACATGCTTGAATGGTCAGGAAAAAGAAATTCCTATCATTTGCAATGGATTGTGATGATAGGGAATACTACCTTGGAGCCTCCACTAAGTGAAACGTTAATTATCACTCCCCGGAAGAATTCCATTCTTTGTCTTGGTAGTCTTGTATTACAGGGAATTATTCTCGGTGATGATAAAAATATTTTGAATTTCATCAGTGAACATTTTGTGGAATGTTTCTTTCTCTCTTGTGTGGTACCTCCGTGGTATCCTTCTTGTGGTCTCTTGGCCTGTGTAGCAGGTGTATGTATCCTCTGGCCCTGTGCTGTTCTGTTCTGGCTGTGTGACCTTGGGCAAGTTCGCTCTTTACTCCTGCGCAAAACCGGGCAGGGTGTCTGTTTCGAAACCAGGGCTGTTGCAGGAAGTGAAAAAGAACTGATGTTAAAGCCCGCCGTGTTGAAGTGTTTTGTTAGATGTTAGCTCTTCCCTAGTGAAGAGTCAGTAATCATCAGCTGGTTGAGGGCTGTTAAAGAGAGCCTGAGGAGGGGTGTGGCAGGCCTGGCAGGGCTCAGGGCTCCCCCTGTAGGTTGGTGCTGGCGCTTCTGTCAGGTCAGGAAGTGGGGACCTTAGTCTCCCAGGGCCTCTGTAGTTCCTCTCTATAGTAACGCTATCCTGACATAATTTGCCTCATGAAATGCAATGAAGCATAACTAAAAAATATAAGTAACAGCTTCAGGCCCCTAATGAGGCTATAAATACAAGAGAAAACTAATTTATAAAGCTATCTCCTGGTGAAAAACCATCCCTCGACTAGAACGTGCTGCTTTCTCTCTGCTTGTCCCATCAGTACCGGCTGCCGGCTGCCTTTGCTAAGCACTGATTGCTTTGTAGTGCTTCCTGCATCTCCCTTGGCGAGAGAGATGCTCCAAACGCTGTGTGATGTGCGGAAGCCAGCGGACAGCTCAGCCCACTCACTGCCACGAAGGTGGCTTTCCCATCCGCAGGTTGTTCGTGCTGTGAGACTTCCTTCAGGGTCAGGGATGGTATAAATGTAAATCTGTAACTACCAAGGGTCACTGGTCATTTTATATCTTCTCAGCAATTTCTCTGAGGTATAGCTTCCTGGAACAGGTGGGTAAACTGAGACAGGCAAGAAGGAGCTGGAAGGAGCTCATAGCTCACGGTCCAGACTGGGATGCTGACTGGAATAGGCTCAAGTGTGTAGAGCCCGAGGTGCATCCTTGCCCCAGACTCGGACACCCTCATGTGACTCTTTTCCTGTGACGGCCGGAATGCTCCCCATCACTGAGGCCTGGCACGAAGCAGTGCATTTGATGAGGACCGAATGGCGCTGGAAAGAAATGAACAGGACAGATGTCTCCAGTTCCATGCCATATTGTCTGCACCATTTGGACCAATCTAGAATCAAAGGGACTTTGGGGATTTTCTGGGGATGTTCACTGCAAATCATGCAGAGCCGCACACGTGGTGGCCTCACCTATGCCTGTGCATGGACTGTGTGTGTGTGTGTGTGTGTGTGTGCGTGAAGAAACAAGGCACAGGGAAAACAGGTTTCTTTCAGTGGCCTGGAAACACTGTGGGTGTTGGCTTCGAGCCCTTGTTCATTCTCTGCAGAGGTTTTAGGGAAGATCTGTTTGAGTCCTGCAAAATTGAGTGCTAAGCTGCACGGGTTTCCGCACACGCTTTGCCATCCATTGAGTCTGCAGACCCTGAGTGTCAGGGAGCAGATAATGGGAATGAAGACTGCAGGGCAGAAATCTGAAAGCTGGGCCTGTCGGTGGCTCTCAGGCCTCCGTAGAGCAGCAGGACTGGAGTTTCTCTAGGAAGAACAGGGAGGTGAGCAGAGGGAGCGAGTCCCAAGCACTCCAGCTCCCCATGTAGATTTCCCATTTCCCAGCTGGAAGAGTAGTCCACATCACCGATTGGGTTCCAGAGTGATTCTGGTGGAGCAGCGGCGGGGGCTTTGTAGTTGCCTCCCATTTGGATCCCCAGTCAAGGGTAAATTCGTGGATGCCAGAGGTTTCTGCCTCTGTCCAGTGGGGGAGCCTTGGATCTTCTTTTTTCCCCATTCTTGCTACAGATGGCATAGTTATTTTAAGGAAGTGATTGCTGCAGTGAAAATGGGCAGCTCTTTCATTTTTCAGCTTAATGAAAAAGAGAAAAGGGAGGAGGAGAGACTCCAGCTAGCTAGCTTCGTGCTAATGCTTGTCGTTTTTGGGTTCTAAATGTGTCCCATGACACCGAGATGGGATAAGTATTTCAGCCACTAGAAAGTCCTCCTGTTAGGTTAAAAAGCTTTCTACTGTCTTTAAAGTAGGCAGGGTAGTAATTTATTTGGACAAGTCCAGGTACTCCAGTACTCCATGTCCCCCCCCCATTTTAACCGTAGATGTGTACATCTTATTCACATCATAGGGACTAGGGATGTGGGGCAAGGGTGGGTAGAACTTTCTAAGGAGAAGTGTGAGGGTGGGGAGTAAGTTACTAATACAACACTTGGTTTTTAGATGTCCCTGTGCTTGTTAGGGGCCAATGGAGTAACCCGTGCCTCAGATACAGCTCAATGACACAGGGCTTCGCTGCCTTAAGGGAGTGTTTCTTGCTGTGGGGAGGGGGGTGCACACACATCTATAAGCACAAATAAAGATTAAAAAACAACACAGGAAGTGACCAAGACTGGAGGACAAGGGCCCCAGCTTTAACTCAGGTGTCTATGCAGGGACCAAGAGTTAGTGACTTATGCCGAGGTGTGAAGGGCCTGCTTAGCTGGTTGGGTGAGATCGGGGCGCTTGGAATATGGTGGGGATTAAACTATGGTAGCTGATTGGCTCATAGTTTGGGATGCCAGAAGTCTGAGATCAGGATGTTGGTGGGATTACTTTCTTCTGGGGCCTCTGTCCTTGGCTTTTAGGTGGTGCCGCTCCCTGTGTGTTTGCCTGGTTTTCCCTCTGTGCCTGTTGGTGTCTTAATCTTTCTTATAAGGACATCAGTTGTACTGAACTGGAGGCCACTCCATGAGCTTGTTTCGCTGCAGATCCTGCCTTTCAATATGAGGTACTGAGGTTTAGGACTTGCATGTGCATGTCTGGAGGACAAAAATGAAGACTCTTAGAGGTCAATGAGCAGCATGTTTGGAGGCCTCAGAGCAGGGAGGACATTGGTACGATCAAGGAAGATGTTGTAGAAATGGGCAGGGATGGACTATGCTGAGCTTTGCAGACCAGGGCCAGAGTTTTAGATTTCTCCTAAGGGGAAGGAAAGCTATCGGTTACATTTCAAAGTCATCTATGGAAGCATGAGAAGTGGCAATCAGGTTGATTAAAGTAAGATGCTTCTCTGCTTCAGTGCTAGTGACATTTGGGGCTGGGTGAATCTGTGTTGCAGGGCCCCCTGTGTGTGGGGACCCCCTGCTCTGCGACATTCTGGCCTTTATCTCATAAATGTTGGCGCCACCCCACCCCATTGTAACAACAGGAAGTGGTGTCTTGGATTGCATGGTATCAGTTTAGTGAGGCAAATTGGATGGGGTTGAGGAAAGTTTTGAAGACAGAATTAGCTAGATTTAACCTCTCTTTGCTTGGTTTCCTCGGTGTTTTCAAGTTTGATGAGGCTGTCACTTCCCTAAAGCAACAGACTATGCGCCCCCTGCGTGCGTAATGGAGCTACTTAGAAGCCTGGAACCTCTGAGAAGCCTGGAAAGAATGTGCCTTGCTGTTGTCGCGCACCAGGCTCACCAGGCTCGCCACGGCTGGCAGGGCCACCTGCGTGTAGTGGACGTGGTGTTTAGTCTGTGCGTCCTCCCTGCGTCCTCTCAGTCATTTGTCAAGCGCGTGTGCCGGCAGCCTTATTGACTCACAGCAAACCCTTTGCAATCTAATCAGGCCAGTTTTCTGGTTCTGAAATCTGCTTATCGGCAAGGTATCACAATTGTAGGGACTTTTCCAGGGGGTTTGCCTTCGAGGAGCTTAGCTCTACAAAAGCAAGTGTAAGTGATTTCCAAGCAAAACAGAGCATCAGTTCTGCATTCCACAGCCCCGAAGAGTTCCCTGCTTGCTGGTGGTGACGCCCGCCCGCAGCAGTTGTTCTGGAACAGCTGGAGTGTGTGGGTGTCCCGGGCGGCGAGCATTTGGTGTCTGGCTCGGATTCTGCACCTGGCTGCCCTTTCTGGGCTCCTCCCTGTCACACCCACTCCCACGTCACGACATCATTTGCCTGTTCATCTTGGGGTTGATGGTGACTTCCTGGAATCATTTCAGAGGGAGTCTGACATTGGGTCTGGGCTCAGTAGAACAGAATACCATAATCGATTACTGATGTCTGCCTGGGTTTGTAGAGTTAGAAAAATGGTAACGCAAGGATTCTCAGTTCCTAACAACCAGAGCTGCCTGCTTTTCTGTTCCAGACCCCTTTCTCCCTGGGCTGGGCCTGCCTGCACCAACTTTCAGCTCACACTGATTCCTGGGCCTGATAGAGCCCTTCCTCTTGTCTCTGTGTGTCCTTCTGCTTCCTCTGTAAATGCCTTCCCTCTGCTGGAATCGGTCTTGCTCCCTTGAATTTTGACTAGGGAGCACTAGGGAGCCTTCGACAGCTTTTTAAAGTAATGAAATGTCACGATCAATATACAGTTTAGAAAGATCTTTCTGGCCACTAGAAGGGAGAATGGATTGGAGGAGGGCAAGATAGGGGACAGGAAGCTGAGCTGGCGGGTTGCGGCAGGCAGTAATCCTGCTTAGGGGCGGCAGCCACTCGGGCTTGCGTTGGGGCTGTAGCAATAGAGTGCGGTGACCGGCTATTTGTAGGGGTGATGGCATAAGGAAGGAACAGGAGATTTCTGAGGTTGCAATGTGGGCTGCGGGGCAGAGTGGAGCCCCTTGCTGTAGCTTCTCTTCTGCATCCTCCGGGGAGCTGTATGTGTCAGCTCACTTCGGCAGGGAGCTCTGTGTGTGTGCGCTACAGATCCAGCACAGTGTGGCAGATGGTCTACCAGGAATATCTGTGACACCAGAGCTGGCGTGCTGCTGCTCCCTGCATCCATTCCCATTGGTCCCTGCCTGCTTGCGCCACTTACAAATTATTTTTAGTATCACCCTGATAGTAGCATCACTGGGCCACAGCATATATGCTTATCTTGCTTTGAGAAGCCAAGGAATGCTTCAGAGGGACAGCAATGGGCAGTTGTTCACTGCAGGGTCCATAGGGGTTTTTTAGGAGAAAGTAGGTGGAAAGGTATTCTGGGTAGAAGAAATAGCACATGGAAAGGATAATGGCAAATGAAGGGATGTGGTGAGGAATCTTCACTATTGAGATGTAAAGATGCTTTTCCTTGGTAGATCTTGAGAACGAGGGTCCTGGGCTTTTCTCCCTCTTACCACAGAAGCTCCTTATAGCTGTGGCAGGGAGACCTTCAGGGTGCATGCATGTCTCTGTAGCCTGACAGAAGGAGTCCTAGCTGTGCATTTGTCTGATGTAGCCCAAGTGTCTGGATGTAAATGCCCAATAAGTGCTGATGGAATGACTCAGAGGGGAGCCCTGGAGCTGTGTGTACCAAGGGACTGCTCTTTTCTTTCCCCTTTTTTCTCTAAGACTGTTTTATTTCCAGATGGTTTCTTATCTCCTGGATGTTGACCATGCTGGCTCAGGCTGACATGGCAAATCTGCTCCCAGGATGCAGAGCGCGTGTGTTCAGCATGCCTCCCTGGCTTGCCGTCATTCCTGCTTGCTCTGTTCACCTGCCTGATGGAGGGCAGTTTGGGTGGGGGCTGTGGCACTTTATGACTAGCTTGGCTCTATACCTTGGGACCTGTGCCAGCAGGGGAGGGGGAGGGCAGCCTCTGGGGGGTTAGAAGGCCAGAGTTCAAGCTCCATCTCGGCTTTTCCTCCCTGTAGGAGCTCAGGCAGGTTGGTCTGTAGGGCAGCCTGTTTCTTCGAAGGAAAAGATCGCCAAGTATTCCTGCCAGCTTGACCCAAATTCAGGGGCTCTATGATCGTGGGAGTTGCAAGTGGGAAGGAGCCTGGAAGGAGTCAGAAGGCTGACCCGGAAGGAGCCTTCCATTTTCACTGTGAGAGATAGCGGGATCTCAATGTGCACATCTGTCTGTCTGGAACTTTAATTTTCATCCATTGCTGCTGACTAGAAAAGGACATTTGGGTTTTGTATCCAATTCCTTTGGTAGGAATAAAAATGTCAGTCTGTGACACCTGTTTTGTGTCAGGCAGCTAACTGCATTCCTTATAGTTTTCCAGTTCACTCAATCCCCGGAAGGGGCATGGGGTGGATCTTCAGTCCACTTGGCAGGTGGAGAAACTGAGGCCCAGAGGGGCAGAGACGACCACTGGGGTCTCACCTGTGCCGTGTCGCCTGGGCTGCTATGTGGTGCCTTCTGACCTCTGTCCCCTCCCTCCAACAGAGAGCCAGCTGCTCCCCGGGAACAACTTCACCAACGAGTGCAACATTCCAGGCAACTTCATGTGCAGCAACGGGCGCTGCATCCCCGGCTCCTGGCAGTGTGATGGGCTGCCGGACTGCTTCGACAAGAGCGATGAGAAGGAGTGCCGTGAGTGCCGGCCCGGGCTGTGGGCGGCAGGGAGCGGGCGCGCTGTGGCGGCCGAGGGCCGGGCGGAGACGGGAGGCCCTCATAAGGTCTCCCCCTGCGCACTGCTTATCACATGCCCGAGGGCTTTGGCCTATGTGCAGCCATCCTGGCCTGTCCACTCTATCCCCGTGGCCCAGAGAAGCAGGATCTGTGCAGAAACGGGTCTTGCTGGTGGCAGAGCCACAGCTGGAAAACAGTGCCTTCTCCCATCAGCCTCACTTCCTGGGGTGCTGCTGTCGCCTTCACTTACATAGGAGTCCTCTGAGGGTCTCTGAGGTCACGCAGCTACAGTGTCTCACAGGGGGCAGGCAGTGTGCTTGCTTGGCACTGGACCTTGGGCTCTCCATGCTGGCAGCCACCTTGCTTGTGGCTCATGTGCGGCTTCCTTGCTAACGCAGTGAGGGACAGCACTGTGTGGCATCCAGGGTGAGGTGGGGGCTTCCCGGGCCTCGTTTCTCTGCTGCTAGGTACAGTCTGAGCCTCACCAGAGCATCCCCTTCCATGGGGTACCACCAGGGTCTGGTAGTCCTTGTCATCTCCTCCCTGCCTCTTAACCACTCTTGTGACTGAAACACCAACAGATCCACATCGAGGATGACCAGTGGGGGGTGGGGGGGCACCTGGCATGTGGGTGGGGGATGTGGGGTGTCACGTGACTGCACTTCTTGCCCTGTGGAGTCAGCTCCTTTCCTCGGTGCCCCCACTGCTTCTGCAGAGTGAGCCTGGCCATGGGTCGGCCTCCTGAGCACCTGGTGGTGGGAAGCACCATGCAGGCTTACTGATGGGTGACTGCCTTGAGGCCACATGGTGACACAGTGGCACTGCTTGGCTTTTTCATACACTGTGGGAGCCAGGCCAGCAGCCTGTTGGACAAGAGGACTTCACATTCTGGTTCTGAACTCAGTGTCTGTCTGGAAGGCAGCTAAAGAAAAGGTTGAGATGGGATTGGAGCGTGAACTTTTAGCGTAACTGCTCTGGGGATTTGAGGCCCATCTGAGCATGCACAGGAGGGGGCGGTAGACTTGGAGCCCACGGGAGCCAGCTGCTGCTTCCCAGTTGACGTGCACAGGAGGATGGCCGCCAGATCCTGGACCTGCCCGCGCCTGGCAGGGGGCCTGCAGCCCCCAGGCCTGCTCCTGGTCCTCAGAGTTCTGGGGAGGACAGTGTTTTGGGGGAAGAGTATTCCATTTTGTTTATCACGTATGGTTTTTCTAAATAGACCTTCAGACAGTGCTTTCGTCCCTTCCTTCCATCCCTCCTTCCTTCCTTCTAAAATTTCTTTTGAGAAG
>NDGM011000288.1:0-19013 GCA_002564305.1 Octomys mimax
CAATGTGTTAATTATTGAAACTGTCCTACCAATTTGATTGGAAACTGTCTCATTGCTATTTATTTCTCAATAGAATTATGAAAAAAAATAGACAGCAATGACAACAGGAAAGGCCAACATCCATTGGTATATGCAGCTTACTGAGTAGATGAATGTGGTATTGTATTTCTAATGAAAATCCTGTAATAAATGTAAAGCCAAAGGTTAAAAAAATAAATTTATGTCCATATTTTTAAAAAAGTGAAATTTACATAAGAAAATTAACTATAATAAAGTGCTCCCTGGGGTGGCAGTTAGCTCATTTGTAGAGTTATGAGACAATCGATACACTCACCCTAAAAGGAGGCCACATGCCTACCCGGTAGTTTCTTCTAGGCCCCTAGTTTCTGGGGTCTTTGAGGTGCCACCTCCCCAAGGCCTTTCTCTGGCCCTCATCTCTCGGGGTCCTGCTAACACTAGAAACCAAGTCCAGGGATCTAGGGTGCTCCTTACTTCTAGAGTATTACTTTCTGAATACATATACCTTCTGGAGAGCTCCCAACAGACAGAAGATGCCTAAGGAGGGAGGGGTGGTGACGGAGGCTTCCTGGAGGAAGGGTACGGGTGGGAAGCAGGCTGTGAGGACTGCGTGCCCCCTCCGGCTCAGGATGTGGCCAACCCCAGGTTTCAGGTGCACAGGCCATACTGCTCCAACAAATGTGGCCGTGGCAGGCAGCCTCTGCCTCTGACAGGTGCATGTATGTGGAGAACCCCGTGGATGCTCATTGCTGGCAGGGAAACTGTCTGGTCCTTAGTTTCTTCTTTAGCAAATGGGGCAAACCATGGTGCCATCTAGCCAGTTGACGTGGCACTGTGCAGCTACAGAGCTCAGAGAACGTAACTGTCTGCTGGGCTGGTTGGTGTGGCCTTGGCCCAACTGGCGCAAGACTGCTTCTATGTGTCTTTGCATACCTCCTAAGCCAGGAGGCTCCCTCCATCCCTCCCCCCCTCCCCACTGCTAGAATCTGGAATCTGCCCTGATCAGCCTCTCTAGAGCGCAAGAGTGTCGCTGACCTCTGTCATGCCCGACAGCTGTGAGGAGCAGCAGGGATCCCAGATGCCACCGCAGGCCTGCAGCATAGCCACAGCACAGGCTCAGGCCTCAGTGGCTGAGGGACAGTTGGGGCCTGGCCAACATGGGCTCCAGGTGGCTGGATGTTGATTCTTGCCTTGCACCTGGCCAGACAGTGGTGATGATCCCACAACCATATCCCCATCATCCAGGTCCCTTAACTAATCCAAATACCAGGTCTGCATGGAGCTAATGACCACTTCCCCAAATTGTCTACAATGCTGTAGGTCCATCTATACCCCCAACTCCCCTGTAGGAGGACACTGTCTTCGTGCATCTGGGTGGCCCTCTCCAGTCAGGTCCTGCCTCTCTGCCTCAAAGAGACCTTCTACACTGGGATGTAGTATTGGATGATGGGCAGGAGCTACACACAGGAGGGGTGAGGGGCCCCTCCATCGCCCTGCCTGTGGGGATGGAGAAAGGGAAGGGACACTTGGGAAAGGGCCACCACACAACCCTGTGGTTGCCCCACCTTGGAGCCCACTACCCATCTCCTCATACCAGATGAAGTTCTCAGAGCCAGTACTCCAGCAAGCAGGTTAACAGGCTTTGTACCTGAGGCACATAGCCCAGCCTTATTCTTAGCAGTGCATGGGCAGGAGCCCCAAATTTCCATGAGCCCATACCTCTCCTACAGCCTGTGTCCCCCAAACAACCTGCAGGAAGCAAGTGTCCATGGTGAATCTGCAGATGGCCTGTTCCAGCCTATATAAGGCCATTCAACTGGAACTGGTGTGTAGACAAGGCTCAGGAGACATCCATCAGTATGGGTTGGGAGTGGAGAGCCAGTGAGAACTCCTATGTCTTCTTGGTGACTTGTTCTCACCCTTTTCTGCCCACAAAATGATTCCACAGGCCTATAGTCAGCCAGATGATTGGAGACCTGGCTGCAAGCTTGTGTGGTCAGCTGGGAAGCTGGGGCGGGGGCAGATGCAGAGGCCATACTGCCACAGCTAGTGTGGTCGTGGCAGGCAGCCTCTGCCTCTGACAGGTGCACATATGTGGAGCATCCTGTGGATGCTCGCTGCTAGCAGGGAAACTGTCTGGTCCTCAGTTTCTTCTTTAGTAAAGAGGGCAAACCACGCTGCCATCTAGCCAGTTGATGCGGCACTGTGCAGCTACAGAGCTCAGAGAATGTAAGTCTGCTGGGCTGGTTGGTGCTGGCTTTGGCCCAAGACTGCTTCTATGTCTTTGCATATCTCCTAAGCCAGGAAGCTCCCTCCCTCTACTGCTGGAATCTGTAATCTGTCCTCATCAGCCTCTCTAGGGCTCGGGTGTCGCTAACCTCCATCATGCTTGACACCTTGTCAGGAGCAGCAGAGATGCCCAAAGTGCCCCAGGGTGGCTATGGCCACCTCAAAGGGCCTGGGGTCTACAGCCACATCCCCACATATTTGAACTGGATCCATCATCACATGCCATGGTTGGGAACACAGGCTTCTCGACGCCTTTTTCTGCTCAGCCTACTGCTGCTGGTCTGGGGCATCCTAGGGGCCAATACTGGTTGTGCAGGACCTGGCTCAGCTCCCATTTCCACCCAACCTGGGACACTTGATTCTGAGGTGGTAGCCAAAGTGCATTTCTTAAATAAGTTAATATTTATTCTGCTTTGCCCCTCCCCTCCCCTTTTCCTTAAGAAGCTGAGTTTTCTGCATCAGATTATTGCAACATGGAACCTGAATTTATATGACAAAGGGAACAGAACAGAACGTAACAGAGGGATGTCAACTCAATCTCCAGGCCACAGGGCTGGACAGATGAGAGGTGCCATTAGAATGGGCCAGGGTGTCTTATTGCGCAAGTCACAATGCCCTGGTGAGGTGGCTGACTTTCCCAGAGTCACAGGACGCGCCTAGAATCCCCGAGCTGATGTTAAAGAGTGGCATGGGATGGGGAAGTGTGGAGGGTGACGTATGGAAACTCGGACTGTGAGCAGAGGTGACACTGGCCATGGTGGCCTTGTGGACCGAGCCTGCTGCTGAGGGCACAAGGCTCAAGCGTGTGCTCCCTATAACAGTGGAGTGTGGGGATGGTGCTGTGGTGCCCTTTCCCACAGGTACAACATCTTTCACAGGCCTGCAGAGAGGCCCTACATGGCCGCAGATGGTGGCAGCGGCAAAACTCAGACCTAAACTGACCCAGTGCATGGACAGATGTCATGGGCTGTGAGTCCCACAACATGGTGCACAGACTGCATCCACCTGCCCCTGCTGGGCTGTCCTCCTGGCCCCTCTACCCACCATGGGGCCTGAGCCAGGGTCCACTCTTGGCCTGTCTGAGGCCACTGCCCTACTGGGTATCCCTAACTCTGTGCAAAGCCCTGTGTACTGTGAGTCTGAGCTACACGGGCTCGTCTGCATTGTTATCTGGGGCAGGAGTGTCTGGGGAACCCAGTTCCTTCAGGGAGGTCTGGGGAACCATGAGGAAGAGTCCCCGCCCCTTCTCTGGAGGGTCCACACAGGGTACAGAAAGTTCTACTTCATGGGGATCCACAGACACTGCAGCCCCTGTGGAGGAAACTTTGGATTCTGGGGTCACACTCTGACTGCTGTCCAAGAAGGGGATCTCACTAGGGCCCCCGATGTTTAGTGGCTCAAAGGCAAAGCTAGGGACAGTCAGGTGCTCAGCCCGACAGGGGCCCTGGCCCCACCGATCCCCCTTGGCAGTGGGGTCCCCTCCAGTGCCCTCCATGGGCTCTAAGTCCCTGTGGGGCGCAGCCTCACAGGATGGGGTTCTGCGCCGGAGGGTGCTGCTGCCCTCTGCCACTGGGGGCCGTGCAGAGCCCTCATCCTCTGCGGGAGGGTCCACAGAGATGCAGGGAGGGCTCATCTTCTTCTTTCTGCGCGCTCCCAGGGCTGGTTCAAGCTCTGGAACCCGGGCTTTTATGTCCTCAGGTTCCAGGTGGCTGTCACCATCACCTAGCTCCACTGAGGGCCACCTCTGTGTGTCTGCCCGACCTGGCATGTCCAGGAAGCCCTGGGTATCTGGATTGCAGAGCCTATGCAGGTCTGGCCCACTGCCTGCCACCCCTCGGGCTGCAGGGGAGGCCACAGGGGAGGCCTCAGGGCTGTGGGGCTCAGCAGCAGGCCACGGGTGGGCGGAGCTGGTGATGTGTCTGACTTCCTCATCTGCTGGGTCTGCACCTTCAGCCTCATCTCCGCCAGAGGCCAGGAGCCGGCTGGAGACGCAGCGCTGTCCGAAAGTGTGCTTGCGGGTACGAACACTGGCAGGCCATGGGGAGCGGGGCGGTGACTTCAGGGAGCCCCCCCGGGACACCTGCCTCACCGGGGTCTTCTCCACAGGCCCCGTGGAATCTGGGCCACTCTCTCCGGGGCTGTCAACCTGTCCTTCCAGAGACTCTGTATGCACAGCCTCCTGTAAGAGCCCAGGGTTACAATGAAGAGGCACCTCAGCCAGTAGAGAAAGGAACCACTCCCCACCTGAGACCAGAACAGGTTACAGATGGGACCCCCACCCATGAAGCCCTGCATGCCTGCCACATTGCAGTCACCAAAAGAGGTTGGTCCCTGAAATAGACAAGAGACCCAGGTCCTGAGACCAGGTCTGCTGTCATACCCTGGGCTGCACAGTACAGTGGCCCTAATACTCTGAGACCACCTAATAACAACCAGGTGACCTTGAGTCCCCAGGACATGGCCCAGGCTTGTGCCTCTTCCAAGTGGGTAGAAGAAAGGATAGAGTTCCCAGCCCCAAGGGGCAAAAGCTCCCCTACCTGTCTGCACAGCAGCCGGCCAAGGCTGGGGGAGCGGAGTGCACCCCGAGGGGGTGGAGCACACTGGGGATCAGTGCCCTTGGCTGGGGAGGATGTCGCTGGTGGAACCTGGAGGGAGGCACAGGGCTCCAGGGGTGGAGAGTGAGCAGAGGTGGCTGGGCCTGGGACAGGGATGTATCTGAACTGAGTGGCCTAGCACCCTGTCTCCACCACCCTACCCTGCCCACTGCAGCTTGCCCAGCCCAACCCCCATCTGCTCTCTTGCTCAGTGCCTGTCTGCCTTCCTACCCAGCCTTCATCTGCCCTGGTCCATCCTCTTCCTGGCTCCCATTCTCCTCCTTGCCTGGTCCCATACCCCACACCCTTGCCAGGGCCTGTACCTGAAGGGGCACCTGAATAGGTCTCCATTTCCACTTCCTGCAGTGGGTGGGGAGCTGCAGCAGGTGCCACGGGCCGGAACATGTAGCTGTCACTGGGTAGCGACAGCATCCTGGATACGGACACCTTGCGTACGACCAGGAGGTTCGAGGCATCTGGCCCACAGCCTGGGCTGTCCTGGGGGCAGGGAGGCCTTGCCCATCAGCCTAAGGCCACCCCTATACTACACCCCTAGCCCCTCTCCCTTGCTGGACTCACCTGTGTCCTGGGCTGGGGGTGTGCTGGGGCCTCCTGTGCCAGCTCTAACTCAACCTCTGCATCCATCTCGGCATCCTCACGGGCCTCCTTGTTGCTCTCTTCCAGGTGTTTCATGAGTACAGCAACCACAACGTTGACCAGCACAAACTGGGCTACTAGCACAAAGGTGACGAAGTAGATGGGCGAGAGCGCTGGCAGATAGCTGAGGCAGTGCTTGTCCTCGCGGGTGCACTCACGCAATGTGTCCTGGGCCGGCAGGCAGCAGGGTTATACTCTGGCTGCCCTCACCAGCAGGTGCCCACCTCTGGAGGCCCCAACAGTACCTTCATGATCCCATTCCAGTTGTCACCAGTGGACACGCGGAAGAGTGTGAGGAATGCCATGCCAAAGTTGGAGAAGGTGGCGTGTCGGCTCAGGCCCTCACAGGGGTTGTCCTCGCTGCACTCTGCAGGGGTTGGGGGTGGGTTTTCAGCCACTCTGCCCTAACTCATTCTCAGATGACAGCACTGCCTATACTTCACTCTGCTGCACAGGACTGGCCTCTTGGCTCACAGCTGTGGATGGTCAGTATGCTTTTGGCTTCTGTGCAGTGACAGGGTGCCCTGACTGCTGGGCCTGGGGCATAAGTCATCAAACTCAGCTGGGGTAACCTACAGTCCTGGGAAGGGGCTGGAACACTTGGGCCTGGACCAAGCTCCCCTGGGTGGGCAGATCCCAGGCTGATAGCCAGGGTGGCCACCTGCCATCCAGAGCCCACCAGGCCCCAGACTGACCTGGGAGCTAGAAAAGGGTAAACAGGGACTGCTGCCTGTGGAGGTCCCCACGTACCCCAGCCCAGAATGGGCAGTGTCTCTGGTGACAATCTACAAGGACCTAGAGCCAGGTATGGCAGTCCATGACTGAGAGCCCACCATCGGAGGTTCAGGCAGGGGGACTGCAAGCTCAAATCCTTCCTCAGTGACTTAGTGAGACACTTAGTGAGACTTAGTGAGACACTGCTTCACCAAAAACAAAGATGCTGGGAATGAAACTCAATGCAAAAGTTCTGGGTTCAATCCCCAGTACTGTAAAAAATAAATATGTGAATAGTATATATTTAAAATAAAGAAAAACATTGGTGGCATCTGTCTCCTGGGAACCATGTAGAGGTCAGGATGAGGTATGCTGTGTGAGCTTATATGATGACACAAGCACATGTGTGTGAGCATGTGTGAGCAGGAGTGTTTGTGAGTGACCCTCGCCTGCCCTGAGCGTGGCCTGGCCTGTGTGTCTGGGTCTGTGTGCAGACATGTCTGGGTTGCTGGTCTGAGCGCTTCTGTGCATGCAGCAGTCCATGTGTGCCTGCTGCAAGCTCAGGGCTCCCGGAAGGCTGAAGAGCTTGGAAGGGACACCCAAGAGGTGGGCTGGCCAGGTCTGGGCCAGTGAGCAGGCTGCCCAGGGCACAGACCTGGGGGCTCAGGGCTGAGCACAGCAGTCACACTTCCCTGGCACCATGTCTGTGTGCTGCACTCACCAAGCCTCCCGAACAGCTCCACTCCCAGGGCAGCATAGATAAAAAACAGGAGCATGAAAAGAAGACCAAGGTTCCCTACCTACATGAGAAAGAAGCAGAAAGGGGTCAGCCTGGCCGCCATCCAGCCCTAGGCACAGGTCCAGCTCCCACTCCTCAGAGACGTCAGAAGAGGGCCAGAGATGGCTGCAGACACCACCCTGGCTTTGCAGTCTCTTACACCCCCTGGAGCTCCTTGTTCTTGTCCAGCATTCAGTACCCTCCCCCTTCCTGCCAACCTCTGGCTCTCACTGGTCCCCACAGACCCCTCCTCATCCTGCCTCTGAGCAACTGCCCCACAGCCATTCCACCTCCAGCAGGTGCTTTGCCCAAGGCCTGGAGTGTGCTGTTCCCTGGCCCTCCCTGTGTGGGCCGACTCCACCTCAGACTCCAGGATAGGGACCCCTGCCAGTGCTCACAGTGGACAGGAAGGCCATTCAAACAACCCAGCCCCAGCCCTCTTTGTTCCCATCCCCAGGACAGCTGAGCTCAGTGAAACTGAGTAGCACTTAGGAGTGTCACTCAGGGGAAACACAGAATGCTGCTAGAGGTCGGCATGCAGGGGGATGGAACGGAGGACCAGCGGGTGGGCACATGGATAAACAGGTGCCAGCAGCGAGGCTGCTAGACAGGGGGTAGGGGAGAAGGGGGTGCTGAAGATGTGGCGAGGAGACTTTCAGCTGAAGGGCAGAGTCCAGAGATCGGGCAGATAGCCTACAAGTTGGGCAGTGGCAAGTGGTTGCCCGGGGACTGAGCCCCCCAATAAGCGTCTTTCACTTGAAACCAGCAAAGACCACGGTGGGGCCAAGGGTACAAAAAGTGAGGACAGGAACCCCAGCAACCCCAAGGCTGCAGTCCTCTGCCCTGTTACAGGCAAGCCTGCCTCAGCCCCTGTTCATCTCTGCCTTGACCCTCTTTCTGTGGCTCTTTGCCTCCAGAAGTATACAGTTGGGGCAGACCATGGTCACTGTTCTTGCCCAGAGGCAGGAACCAAGGCAGTGGCCTATCTACCTTTCAGCTCAGCTGAGGCACACATGGGCCAAGACCACAGTTGTGGGACCAGGCACATGAGGGAGGGAGACAGGGACATGAGCCAGGCCCTTCCTGTGGCCTTATCCTTGATGACACGCGGTGCCCACTCTTTTGGGCGGTGCTTGGGCCCCGACCTACCTGGGGCAGGGCTTGTACTACGGTGTCCAGCAGGGCCCGCATGCCCGTGGCCATCTTGAGCAGCTTCAGCACTAGAGCCAGGAGCTAAGTGTTAGCAGGCCTGGCTGATCCCTGATTGTCCAGGGACACATCCCCTCACTTCCAGCCTGGACTTTATGACCTCCCCCCACCTCAACGCAGCCCCTTGCAGACATCTCAGACACAGGTAAGGATGGAGACCAGGCATGGGGCAGAGTACTCAAGTCTATCTGCCATCTGTTCTGCTGGGCCTGGAACTTAAGGCCCAGCACGGTTCAGCCAATAGCCTATCGGAGTGGCAGCAAATCCATAGCACCTGAGCCATAGTGGGCTTTTTGTTATCACTGAAAGGTCTACAAGGTTTGCCACCATTGGCCTACAGGCCTTGGGGAGAATGGCATAAGGGCCGCTTACCGCGGGCGATGCGGAGTACACGCATGATACGGATGATGGTGGGGTTGATGGGCAGTGCAGCGTTCATCTCGATCTCTTCCAGAGCAATGCCCATGATAGATAGCAGGACAATGGCCAGGTCCAGCTGGTTCCACCTGGCCAGTGAAAAGCACACGTCAGTGTGACCACTACATCAGGTCCCACCTCAGAACCCACCTGGGAGGTGAAACAGGAGTCTCCTCCCTGGTTGCCAAGGGATCTGCACATACCTGTCCTTGAAGAACCTCCGGAACCCAAAAGCCACCAGCTTTAGCGCAGCCTCAAAGACAAAGACGATGGTGAACACGTAGTTGCAGTACTTGAGGGCCTCATCCAGCGACTAAGGGCAAAGGGTAAAGCTGATGACAGGGCCTCAGCCAGGCTACCCGTCCCTCCTTATGCCTGTCACCTCCCCACATGGCCTCCTATAGTCATGCAGTGGTAGCCTCGCTGGCAGGTGTCTCCCTGGTGTTGGCAGCCAGGTCTCAATCCCCAGCGAGACACAGAGTCCACGCTGCAGTGAAACTGGGGGAAGGTGCCTCCCAGGTTCACAGCCCAGCAGCTGCCTGGTCACTGCAGCCCCTCCTGCCCTGCTCACTGGCCAGCCTTGTGAGGCCTGCCACTAAGCACTTACAATCTGGAGCCAGTGCAGGACCTAGGGGGTGTCACCCTGTGCCCCTGAGGGAACCTTCACGAACAGGAGGAACCCAGGTTCCCGGTCTATCTTCAGCCTAGGTAGGGACCCCAGCAGGCCCACTATCCTTAGCTTTCCACAAAGTGACATTTTTTAAGGCTAAGCATATTGCCAATGAAAAATTCCACTCTTTTATGGCCTCAGCCTTCCTCTAGGGAATGATACACATTAACGAAAAGATGGAGATTCACATTTACCAGACTGAAAGGGGCTGTGGTTAGTTTTACTGCAGACATTAGAGCCAATGTTCCCAGCAATAAGACTTGCAGGCTAGAGAGAACCACCCCATCCCCTGGAGTGGGGGGGGGGTCACTGAGTTCTCTCCCCTTTAAAAAGGACCACCTGACTCCCTCCAAAACCCTATGCCCCAGTGAGCGCTCAGTGGGGCCCCCATACTGGCACAGCTCTCCAGTGTCCTTCCCTGACCGCCAGCACCTTGGGCTGGTTGTAGTGCTCCATGGACATGGTGATGACATTGAGGCCGATGATAAAGGTGATGAAGAGGTCCAGGTAGTGACTGGTGCATAGAGTGTGGATGGAGCGACGTGTATGAGAATAGTCGGCATAGTAGGGTCGGCGCTGAGCCTCTGCAGGGAGAGGGTGGGTCAGTGCTCTGCTGGCACCAGGATGTCTCCATCTCCTCCCAGGAGGCCAAGGGTAGGGCGGCTCAGGGAGGGCCTGGCTGGAGCCCAGGAGCTCACATGAGGCTGAAGGAGGGGGCTGTTTTGGGAAGGGACTCCATTCTAGCTGAGAATAAACTCCCTGTGAGGCTATCTATGGGCCAGAAAACGCCTGATGCCTGAGGAAGATCAACTTCCCAGATCATGAGTCAAGGTGGTCCCGGGAGGGAAACAGAAGCTTCTATAGCCGCCCTAGAGCCCTCTGGTCTCCACTCAGACTCTGCCCTCCTGGGGCTTGTGGTGGGCAGCAGGAGGGTTTGGCCTGTGTTTCCATGCTATATATATCCTGGAGACATAAGACTGGGCCCTGCAGACCCCACATACAGAGATGAAGGTAATTCCCTGCCCTCCAAGAATTATGTTACAATAGAACAGTAAGATAGGAGCCTTCATGGGACACCCTTCACTGTGTATACCCCTCTTCCAGGTTTCTCTGTAGCAGCCCCCAGTAACCCTTAGGGAGGCCTACAGAGGATGATGTGGGCCATCCATCCCTAGGACAAGAGACAGAACCAGGCACTGAGGGGCTGAAGACCAGGACCAGGGAGAGCCAGTGCCAATGGGAAATGACCCACCACCCTGGACCCTCATGCTCCTTGGGCCAGCATGCATCACTAGAGCTTGGCTCAGCTCAGGCAGCCAAAGGAGTCAGTGGCCAGTGCGAAAGACAAAACATCCAGAGCCAGCAGGAGGAAGGTAGCTCATCCCTGTCGCTGCTCTTGTCCCCTGAGCATGCACACATGCAGGCTGCAGATGGTCACACAGGAGCAAGGTCAGCAGTAAGGACACCAGCAGGCAGCCTGAGCCATTCCTCCCACCCCCCCCACTGGCACTCATCACCCTGGCACTGTGCCCACCCTGTGGTGGACCCCAGCACCCCTAGTGGCACACCCCTCCCCATGCGGTGGCTGGCAGAAGCGGGCGGAGCGTGTGTGCGGGGCATGCGGGCAGCAGGTACCTGGGCTGGGAAAGGTGCCTGGAAAGACAAGGAGATGTCTGAGTGGCCACAGTGAGGGGCAGAGGGGACTCTCAGGCCTGTGTGCGAAGTCCCCTGCCCCTGAGCCACAGCCTGCTCTAGCTCCACAGAGGACTTGGGCAGACCCAAATTTGGCAGGCAGGAGGCATCTGAGATGCCCCATCTACTTTTTAGGTCCCTGCTGACCCTCCTGCTAATCCTTCTGTGAGGCTGGCCCATGCAAGGCGCCTGTGCAGAGCCATTCAGGGAGGGACTGCAGGCCCAGCACAGTGCCACCACAGTGTGCACAGGTACCGACCCGCCACTGCCACCCCAGGCGCCTTACTCCTGCGCTTCCTCTCCATCCTCCGCAGTCGCTTCTCTTCCCGTCTCCGAGCCTCCTCAGCCTCTTGGTGCTGCCGGCACTTGTGGAAATTCTCTACCACGACACCCACGAACATGTTGAGCACAAAGAAGCTGACGATGAGCAGGAAGGAGATGAAATACAGCAGCATCCAGGGGTTATGGTTCTGCACAGGCTGTAGCATACAAAGTGGGGGTATTTGGCCACTGGCTGCCTACTTGCCTGCCTAAGACCTACTCCAGGCCTGGTTCACAGAGGACCTCACCCAAGTGCTCAGGCTGGATACATCCTCTGGAGATGACTTCTGAGGTAATCTACCTCAACCCCAGGGACACTGGGCCTTTGTTAAGGCAACCCATAGTGGGTGCCCAGCCACGCACCTGTTGGTCAATGCCCACAGCATCCAGCCCATCATACATGATGTTCACCCAGCCATCCTTGGATGACAACACGAATAGGGACATCAATGCCTGTGGGGTGGGCAGACATCATTGGTAGGGCTGGGGTCAACACCTCGTCCAAAAGCCCCACCACTACCACCCCTGCTTGCGCCCCATGGCTGGCCTACCCACCTGGCCAAGATTATCGAAGTTGTATTTGCGCCGTACCCAGCGGTAGTGGGCAGCCCGACACTCAGCCTTGGTGGAGATATTCCTGGTGTCGGAGCCCTCACAGAAGTAGAACTTCCCCTTGAAGAGCTGGTAGGGCAAAGCTATCACCCAGGGCCCAGGCTGAGGCACCCTGCCCCGCCTGCCCTAACCCTGGGCCCAGCCAGTTCTCCCAGTCTAGCTCAGCTAATCATGCCCACCTGCACTCCCAGGATGCCAAAGATGATGAAGAAGGCACAGCAAATGAGGACGATGTTCCCAATGGGCCTGAGAGATGATATGAGAGTCTCCACCACCAGTTTGAGGCCTGGAGCCCGGCTGATGACCCTGGAGCCAACAGAGAGGATGTGCTGTTGGCCTCACTCAAGATAAAACATGGCAAGTGCAGTGACCTCAAGGTGGAGCTGAATGGGTGGCAGAGAAGGACTGTGCTTCAGGTCTTCTCTGGGCCCTACAGGGTTCCTCTGTTCCACTTACCTCAGAGGCCGCAGGGTCCGCAACAGGCGCAGCACACGCAAGATGCCTAGAATCTTGGCACCACCAGCTGAGGCCATGGCCACCACTATGTCAACCAGGGACACCAGGACCAACAGCCCATCCAGCACATTCCAGCTGCTCTGCAGGTATGCACGCTCTCCCCACAACAGGCCTAGGGCCACCACCTGCAGAGAAGGTGTCCATATACATGGCTTGGCAGGAAGAGTCCAGGGTCAGGGTAGCCAGGGGTCATGGGGCCAGATGGGGACTTCAAAAGAGAGGGTGACAGGGACACCTTGGTACCTTCACCATCATCTCGGTCACGAAGATGGCTGTGAAGATGTAGTTGGAAACGCTGAGGAAGGCTCGTTCCTGCAGGGAGAGGCTGATGGGAAGGCTGCACCCATACCACCTGCTCCCCACCTGACCAGATGCCCCAGAAACTCACAGTGCTGCTGGGGTCAATATCTGGCCTTTCTAGGGCTATGGTGATGCAGTTGAGGAAGATGAAGAGGAGGACCACATGATCAAACATCTTGTGTGCAATGATCTTCTGGCAGAACACTCGCAGCCTGGGGAGGTGACTGAATCAGCACACCTGGGTGGAGTCCGGGACAGCCCCAGACAAGCTGCTGCCTCACAGAGCCCCTGTGGCTACCCATGGGAGGGAGGGGGAAGCTAGGCCAGCAAGGGGGCAACGCCTCACCTGTTCTGCGGGGAGAAGAGGTATAGGGCCCAGGACTCTCGACTGCGGCACCACTGGGGCGTGTAGGGCTCCAGCATCTTGTGTAGGCGAAAGCAGCAGCTCTGGAGAAAGAGAGAGCCTCAGAGTCTTTATCTCCTTGCCAGGGCAGTCCACCACATCCTCACCATCTCCATCTCATGAGCCTTGTCCTCCCCACCCAGAAGATGTGCAACCATGCTAGATGGTCACAGGGCTGCAGGGATGCTCCTGGGGGCCTCCTCTACCAGGCACCTCCTGGCTAGTGGTGACCTCCAGGGTAAGGGACATGGGCCCATGAAAGCTGATGTTGGACTCTAACCCTGGCCAGGCCACTCATGCTCCTTCAAGTCCCATGAATGACACCCAAGTCCTGCTTAGGCTGTGCTTTGGAGAACCAGCCCCAAGAAAGGAGTCAGGGTGGTCAGTCTGGCCAGGCCCACAGTGCCCATCCAACTTACATCCTCCACATCATCATCGAGGTCAGCCACCTCCTCCCTATGGCTGTCAATGCGCAGGAAGAACTCGCTGGGCAGGGCCACTGTCTGCCCAGGGCAGTCATGGAGTTTGGCAGGCAGGTAGCTGGCCAGCCGCGGGGACCGCAGCTCCAGAGTGCTGCGGTGGTCCAAGGATTCAGCACGCCGCAGTGGGCGGGTCACCATGCCCAGCCTGCTGTCCTCAGCTTCATCATCTGTGCTGCCTTTTCCCTCACCAGACAGCAGTGACTCACGCTCGCCACACTGACTGCGGCGCTTGAGGCTGGGTGCACGGCCCAAGCTGTTCCAGCTTGAGCGCCGGCTGCTCCAGGCGCTGTTGGGGCCCCAGTGGGTACAGGGTGAGTTGCGCATGCTGGCCTGGAAGGTGAGGGTATATGAACAGGCCAGCCATAGGTCTAGGGCTCCCCAGACAACCCCTTCCAGGCTAGAGTCCTTTCCCATGGGTCCCTGCCAGCAGCCTTGACTGGTGTTTACAGAATACTCGCTATGCATAGCCATCACCTAGCAAGTACGCTGTACGATACAATGTCTAGGTTGCATCTAGTGACACCTGATAATGCTGGGCACTTGCTCAGTGGGTGATTATGGCAGCAGCTAGCAAGGGCCAGCTGTTGTCCAGTTTCATACCCATTATCTCTAGACACGCAGAAATGAAACTTGCCTCTTGTCTCAAGGCATAAAGTCAGACCCACCCAGGGCACTTTCCTGAGGATCTCTATTTATTTATTTCTATATTTAGGACAGGGTATACAGGGTCTCATTACATAGATTAGATTCATAATGATTCTCCTGTTTTCAGTCTCCTAAGTGCTGGGGTTACAGGTGCACGCCACCACGCCCAGTCTCAATCACCATCTCAGCACGCTCCGTGGGCAGGGCCGGCACGACACGCCAGGGATTGAACCCCAGCTGCTGCTCTCTGCCTAAGCAGGTGCTTTAGTCTGCCGAGGTATCAGGTCAGCCCATGATCTCTATTGAGACTCTCTTTGTGACCATCCTGGACTCCTGGGTCCAGGAGGAGCCAAGTTGTGGTTTCTGCTAGCCCACCTCTTTCTGCCTCTTAAGGACCTTGGCACTAACTGTGATAAAATGTGCTCAGAGGCTTGGCCCTTAGGGGCTCCCTGTGTTCTTTGCATAGCCATGGGTACCTCCCCTCACCAACCCTGCTGTGTCTCTGCCCCTGCTGTCCCTCAGCTTGCCTAGTTAGCTGACCTCGAGGTTCCTCTCCCACTCTAGGCCCTTTTTGGAGGTCTTAGCAGTCAGAACCATCCACATGCATGAGGGTAGTGTCCTTAGAGTTAATTTTCAACAGACGTAAGCTGCTGTGTTCATCGGTGGGATGCATCACTCCTCCACCCCACTGTCATCCTGTCTCGCAGGCCTTGTGTGGTATGTTTCTGTTCGCCTTTGTTTGCTTTACTCTCTGATGTGCTTTGTGCTGGACGGTTATCTTGTCTCACACTTAGTTACTGTGAGTGATGGCCCCAACCCACCCACAGAGCACAGCACCTTTCTTGTTATGCACCGGATAAGTGGGACCCTCATTTGCTTCAGGGAAGAAGGTACCTAGGGCTGGGCAGGAGACAATTCCTACCAGTGACCTTTGGTCTCCCAACTGGGGGTCCATGGAGCCACTGCTGCTGCGCCGTGAGTCCAGGAGGCCGTGGGCTGTATCCAGGCGTGGTGAGCTCCGGGGAGTGGGCATGGGTGTGGCAGCCGTGTGCATGATGAGCGGAGGGGGCAGGCTGCCCCGGCCTTCCAGATGCCCATTGGGGGTCACTGCCAGTGAGTACATCTTCATCTCTGCTAGCAGGAGTCCCATGAGCCTCTGGGGTCTCAGGAATGGGAACTTGCTGCTCTGCTGTCATCCAGCCAGCCCCACCCACTTTTCACACACATACCTGTGGCTTGTAGGTCTCTCAGCTTATCAAAATCCTCCTCAAAGCGGGTAGATGTTTTATCCTCATCTGTGTCTGACCTGTTGGCATCACCCTGCACCCAAAAAGCACAAGGGGAATGTGAGGCCTTGTGGTATGACCATGTGTGCCTGGAACAGGATGGCAGTTACCACCAGGGCCAGCATGGAGTGCAGAGGGTCCAGCCACCTGCCCAGGCCCCTGCCTTTCCATGTACTCCTCACCTCTGCCTGGAAGCCCTCCACCAGGATGGCCACCAGCAGGTTGAAGAGGACGTAGTTTCCGAAGGTCATCAGGGCCACGAAGTAGAGGGCAGCCCAAGAGGAGGTAGAGGCCATGCCGTTGTACAGAACCACGTTCCAGTCCTCCTGCGTTAGGATCTGGGGGGTGTCCTCGCACTGAGGGGGCTCAGAGCCCAAAGACACCCACAACCTCCCTGGGGACAAGGTTCACTGTTCCCACTGTCCCCACTGCTCAGGGCTCTAGCCCTGCAGTACCTGGAACACGGTGACGATGGCCCACAGCAGGGAGTCGAAATTCTTCCTGTCAGGTACGGTGTCCCCTGTGTCTGTCTTCAGGCTGAACTTGCATCCAAAGAGGTGCATACCCAGGATACTAGGACAGGGCAGGCAGCTGAGCTAGAGGGGCCCCCCGGGGTAGTGCTCTCACCTCAGGGCTGAGCTGTCTACTTTGCAAGTGAAAAGATCAAGGCTAGAAGCAGCACGGCCACTCTGGCTCTGGGGAGAGGCCAGGACCTGGATACCACCTTGAGCTCTGGGGTGGAGAACCCCCTGCCTGGACTGCCCACTTCACCAGATGCCTGGCCCATTCTCAGCTCTCCCCTCATCTTTCGGTGGACCCAAGAGCACAGCCAGCCTGGCCCCACTTCCCAGGCCAGAACACAGGAGCAGCTCACTGACTGCCTGAGCAGCAGAGCAGTGACCAAGCTTCTGTGGACACTACACTCAGGGCCAGTGGGGAGGTCCTCTTCCCCAGGGCTCATATCACAAAAGGTACCACTTTGCTGCCTATCTAACACCGTGTCTGTCATATGGCTGGCACTCACCTGAAAATGAAGATGAACAGCATAAGCAGCATGCAGAAAGTGGCCACATTGTCCATGGTCTTCATGAGCACCACGAGTTGCCGCCTCAGTGCTGGCAGGAACCGCACCAGCTTCAGCACCCTCAGTAGCCGGAAGGTACGCAGCACTGACAGCCCACCATCTGCCTGTCCCACGATCTCCCAGACACTGCAGGTCAGTGTCAGAGCAAGGGTCAGGACAGCCTGACCGGACTCCAACCTCCTCTTCCCAGATGCAGGACTGTCAGCACCCCTTCCCTGCTAGGTGCCAAGCTTCCCCTTATAAGGTTGTTCCTCCGGGGAAAAGGTCACTCTCAAATTATTCTTTCTGTTCTAGGTTGCTTTTGTATAGTACATGTCACCGGGGCCCAGCATGACTCAGCTTCCAAGCTGTCCTCTCAGAGGACTGGGCTCTGTAAACGGGTCTTCAGGCTGGAAGGCTGCCGACCACCCCTCTGCTCTTCCACAGAGTGGTATTCTAGATACACCTGACTGGGGTGTGTGTGACCTGTGCACACCCGACTGTGGCCATGGGAGGATGCGGCCACCAGGACCGATCCCGCCCCCCAGCCCACTGTATACCATCACTAATGTTCCCTTGTGGGGATGGGTCTTTGCTCTCTGTGGTTTTTGCAGGAAGTGGTGCACCTCAGGCTCTCTGGCTAGCCAGGAATGGGACCCACCTGATGACCACAATGATGCCATCGAAGATGTTGTAGGGATTCCTGATATAGCCCAGGGGGCCGCAGGCTAGTAGCTTCAGCAGCATTTCCAGGGCAAACATGCTGGTGAACACGATGTTGCTGATCTCTAGTGCATTAGTCAGCTCATCAGGCTGCAGGTGGGAGAGGAGTGGTCAGGGGGTCCTGTTCAGGGGGCTCCCACATCTTTTGGATGCTGCCCTGCAACAGGTCAGGCTTTGCCAAGGGTCCAAGGGACAGAAAAGCTACACAACATCTCAGGAACAGGGGAAAGAAACGAGGGTGCTAGGATCCACCACCTCCCTGCCTGTCATGATGGGGCAGTGTCTGCTGAAGGCCTCCAACAACACCCCCTTCCCACCAGCCCCACAGGCACAGGGCTCGAGAAGCACGGTGAGCTATTGCACCAGGAGCGGAGGTGGGCTGTGGAGGTGCAACAGGGTCTCAAAGCGGAGGAAGCACCTTTGAGCAGCTACTGGGCCTAGCTGCTTCTGGTACTGGCCATGCCCTGACCCCAGGGCTGAAGAGGGCCTGGTGTACAGGGTCTGCAGTCCCCAACGGGCCCACCTGCTCGTGGTACTCGACGCCCATGCTCAGTGTGTTGACGAGGATAGCCACCATGATGCCACGGTTGAAGTACTTGCTGTCCACAATGCGGCGTAGCTTGCCGCTGAAGGAGGCACACAGGTGGCCTAGCCCACGTGGCTCACCAGGTGCTCCCTGCCCCTGTGCTCTCCGCACACTGCCCTGGCTAGGCACATCTGCTGAGGGCAGCTGCATGGAGTCCCGGCAGTCATCACGCTGCACATCTTGTGTGAATTCATACACCCCATGGACGTCCGAGTCCCCACTCTCTGAGCCACTGAACTCAAACTCAGGGTCCTCCAAGGCGCTGGCACAGTACGGGCAGCTCTTCAGTGCACAGGTGAGTGTGCCCGCTGGGGGACTGGGCAGGGAGCAGGGCACGTTCAGGCCTGATAGGTGACTGGGGGTCCGGCCCAGGCCTGCAGGAGGGCACAGATGGGTCAGGCTTGCACAGCGATACTACACTCAGGATTCCCAGAAACCCATGCCCACGTAGGTGAGGTGCCTTGTCCCATTCACATCCTAAGCCCAGAACTTCTAAGTGGGACCTCATGTAGGAGTAGGTCCTTCACAAAGGCCATCAGTTAGGATGATGTCACCCTAGAGCATGGAAGGCCTTAACCAAATGGATAAACTCCAGGCAAAGGAGAAAGACATAGGAAAAGAAAATGATGGTCATCAGGAGTTAGGGGGAAGAGGAGGGAACTCTTCTCTGAGCATCCAGAAAGAATGGCCCCTGCAACACCCTTGCTTTGGACTTCCTGCCTCCAGAACTGAGAGTCAATTCCTGTTGCTCTAGGCCGCCCAGTCTGGGGTACTTTGTAGTAGCCAGAGGACTTTCAATCAGATGCATCTGCCAGTACACACCTGAGTCTGTGTGTCTATCTGTGTATTATCTGACACAACTCAGAACACACTTGTATATCTATATACTGTCACATACACAGGTGTACTGTCACACTCAGGCACATGTCCACTTGTGTGCTATCTCATATACCTGTAGTCACACACCCAGACAGAGCATGGGTGCATGTCTGGGTGCACCCAGATATGCACCCATACACTGTCTCATATTCGGGCATG
>NDGM011000306.1:0-12693 GCA_002564305.1 Octomys mimax
CATCATTCCCCACTCTACTACTGAGCCCATCCAGCAAGTGCTTTTTCATTTCAGTTATTATATTTTGCAGTTCTATAATTTCCTTTTAAAAAACTTTTTGTCCCTCTGATTAGATTTTCTGTTTTCTCATTTGTTTCAAGAATGTCTGTAATTGTTCATTGAAGCACTTTTACAGCAGCTGCTTGAAAATCCCTGTCCAAGAATTCCACCATCCAATTTGTCTCAGAGTTGGGATCTGTTGATTACCTTTTCTTATTCAAATCAAGACTGTTCTTGTTCTTTCTATGATGAGAGAACTAGAGAACTTCTGTTGTATCCTGCAGAATATTTTCTCATGAGATTCTGGCTTCTGTTTATTGTATTTAGAAAGCAGCCCCATGTGGGGGTATAACCAAAGGTGCAGGTAGCTGTGAACATTCCCTGGCTCCCACATAGCCATTGCCATAAAAGAAGGAGCCAGTCACTTTGCCTCACTGCAAATTCCCTGGAGTGCAGTCCTGTGCCTTCTTGGTCCCACCGAAAACTCCTTGGGAGAAATCAATGTGGATGTCCTTCGTGCTTCTGATCTGGGATACTTGAGTGAACCCTGCTGGTCTCCAATGACATGAGGTAGTGCGCGTTATGCTTTCATAACAGAAAGGCGCAGGCTGGGGAAAGAGAAATTAATTCCTGCCATTCTGCAGGCTGGAAAATCCAGTGTCAAGGTTCTGGGATCCAGTGAGGGCTTTTTGGTTTGGTCATCCCATGGCAGAAAGGTAAGAGAGTATGACAATGACACAGCAAGAAGACCCGACTCGACTACATTACAAATCCACCATCATGATAACCAGTTTCACAGTGGTGACAGCCTTAACCCACCCGTGACAGTGCAGCATCCAGAGGCCCCAGTCTCAGTGCTGGCCCATTAGGGCTGCGGGTCCAACATGCAAGCTGTGGGGACACAATCAGACCACGACAGCAGCTGCAGCTGCTCCGCTGCTGGGGCCGGGGGAGACTGGCCTCGGTGGGTCACAGGGACCTGGTGCTGAGAGATGAAGAAAGCAGAGCGGCAAGCAGCCTTTATTCCCGCCGCAGCCCACTGGGCAGCCCAGCTTCGCCCGTCCCCTTTCAGTCACCCGTGTGGTGCCGAGGGAGCAGGACCCAGCAAGAGCGGCGCTGCCCGTCGTGCCGCGACAGCCGTCCTGGCACAGCTGTTTCAGTGCACTTGATGACTAACGCTAACAGCTGTCCTCAACCTTAAGCCAATTTTGACTGATGTTTTTCTTTATTCTGATTCATATTTCAAGGTGTATGCCTAGAAAATTCTAATGAAATTCCAGGTGATATGCATTTTATCTCGCTAGGTGCTGGGTCTTTTTGTTTTCCTGTAAATATTCTTAAGCTTTGTTCTGGGACACAGGTTAATAATTTGGAAACACAGTGATTCTTTTGCCTCTTGCTTTTAAGATTTATTAGATACTGTCAGTTAAAAATAAAATGCTATAGAAAGATTTATGAGGTGGGTCCAAGGTAGAGCTGAATCTACATTTAATTATCCCATGATTGAAATAAACTCCTTCTTTGCTGAGCAGTGCTATCCCCAGTGTGTCGTGACTTGTTGGGAGGCATCCCGTCAGGCTCTCCGGAGAGCAGCTCCCAGCCCTGCGTGAGCAGGAGCCCGAGGCGCTCCGAGCTGCCAGTTCCCTGGGCCTGGTCTCTGCTCACGCATGCGCCATCTGTACACGCTGCCGAGCCACCGGGGAGGACGCCCTGTGGGTCTCTTTTCCTGTGAATTCTGCTGTTCCCATCTCCTCAGAAAGTCCGTTCTGCCCTTCCTACCTGAAGAGATCAAGAGGTGTGCCTGGGATCCCCTCCCCCACGCTGTACCCTAGAACCCCTCTTGAGGTGGGGAGCTGGACACACGGTTCACTCACTCGGCTGTCACCTATTAGCATCATGGTCACTTCGCCAGTGCTCTTTGGAGTCCAGCGTCCAGAATGCGAGTGCTTTGCCCACTTTGTGCTTACCCTTTGTGGTTGAGAAACATGCAGGAAAGTTGGAAAGCCTTCCTTTAGACGCGAAAGCAGATCTGACCCTTGTGACTTCGCTTCACCAGAATCACTGTAATTTCATTATATTCTCCCTATTTGTAGCAGATGCTGTGGCTTTGCAAACACTTCTGGATTTCCCACCTGATTTCTTTCTCATTATTGGCCTGTGACATCCATCACTGAGTGCTTTTCGTGTGAGTGCCGGGCACTCGGGGAGGCATCTGCCCCTGCCCACCCTGCTTCAGCCGCGAGTGCGGCCTCCGCACAGCCCGCCGGCGCTGCCTCGGTGTGTCGGGCTCCTGGGTGTGAAGCAAAGTAGCAGCGCACCTTCCCAGCCTTTCCTCGGGCCTCCGCACACGTCCCCGCTGCCCACGCGATGACCACTCATTAACTCGCCCTTCTGGGGCCCCGGACCTTGGTGTCCAGAGCTGGGAAGCGGAGCTGCACGAGACCACGGGCCTGCGCTCTGCCGCGTGTCTCCTGGAGGAGCGGGGCAGGGGGCCCGTGGTGCTGGCGCTGCGGGTTCTCTCGTTACCACGAGGACCTCCTCGCAGGCCTGGGCTGCTCCCCGCGTTGCTGCGGCGGGGCCCTCCCTGAGCACCGGGTCCCGTGGCCTCCGTTCTGCTGAGCACCAACCTTTCCAGGACGCAGCGATCTGCTGCAGACGTCTTCGTGGGTGCTCGAACCCCGAAGATGAAACATTTCGTGGGGGAGAAAATAAATCACGAAGTAACAAATGTGATTCTCTGACTAAACAATAAAAACGTTTTCTTTTTTTGTTCCTTTTTAACATAAAGGAATCAGTCCTCCATTTGCAAAAGAGAGTAACAAAAAGATAATTGATTCACAACGTACAGAATAATTTAAGAGGCTTTCACATAGTCTCAGTCACTGTAATCTCAACTATTCGAATATATATTTAGAGCTCTACCATGAGACGAAGAAGTAGTACAGTGTTTGCAAAGATTCACCATCACAGCCTGTTCAGGTAGTAGGAGGACTCCAGGGAGTTTGAGGCTGCACTAATATATAAATATATTGAATGTTCTTTTCCCTGGTGGTATTAAAGATAAAACTGACAGGTAAAAGTTGTTTTTATTTAAGAGATGACAGACTAGCAATGTTTGAGACATCGTGTGAGATAGCTAACGCAGTACAGCGAACACCTCGAGGGCCCCGTGGTTCCCTTTCTCTGTCTGTGGGGAGAACCGCTCCCTAACTGCTCTCCCCATGGACGACACCCTGCTGACTGTGGTCGGCAAGTCAGCACATTGCATCTGTCTTACAACTCAGAGCCTGCATCACTTGGCCCACCTCCAGCAGCTCCGCCTTCCTGCAGCTTTCCAACCAGCAACACCTTCCTACTTTTTGCAAGAGTCCCACTAAAAAATACTGAACTATTATGCTAAACTTAAAATATACAGGCAGGGAGGGGGAACAAGGGAGACGTCTGTCACACAAAGGCAACCTACCCAGTCCCTTCGAGATAGAACAGGCTCACGCTGACTGCCCCCGGCAGTAAGGTCAGAACAAGTTCCCTCTATAAGTGAGAGTCCCAGCAGAATCCCTACTGCTCAGTGCAGCAATGGAACAGGAAGGCCGAGGAACCCCGCGGTGATGTAAACAGCAGATAGCAGGTCCCTTTTCTGGGATTCCTGAGGGAATCTTATAGCTCCTTATTTGCATGGAAAAATTTGGGCCTTTACTTCCTCAAATATGTGCCCCATCGCTCTTGTGAGCACAAGAGTGCTGCTTCCTAGAAAATCCTTGTGCAGGGTGTGTCATTATTCATCACAAATGTCACTGGTAGTGCACACACACACGCTGACAGGTGCGGACTTGCCCTACTGTCTACCATAGGTGATTGCCAAACTCATCTGCTGGTACTGCTGCAAATTCTTGAAAGGATATTTGATAATTAGAATGAATACCTGATCCTAGAAGCTATGTATTACAGAAAAACCCACAAACAAGTTACTTTTGAAGGCTTTCTTTCTTTCTTTTTTCCGGTACCAGGGATTGAATTCAGGACCCTGCACTTGCCAGCCAGGTACTTATTCTACTGAGCTATCTCTTTGGCCCTTGAAGGCATTCCTGACAAGTCTGTATTGAGAGACGCCAGTCCCTAAGATCCACCCGAGCCCAGATGGAGGGCAACAGACTTCAGTATCTGCAGGACTCGGTGGCGTGTGACTCATTCCCCTTAAGGGAAGCACCTCACTGTTCTGTGTAACGAGCTCTGAAATGCCAGGAAAGGCCTGAGTGGACACGGATGTCAGAGGGCTTCAGATGGGAGGCAGCCCGCAGGCTGGATTGGGAAGCAAGCGATGCTTTTGGGCTTTGACGCCACGTGGCTTTTGCGTGGAAGGTGCAGAAAGTGACCCTCAGCGGGAAGGGGAAACTGCGGTAGAGGTTTCCCGGTCAGGCCTTGGAGATCCATGCAAAGGCTGCACTTCGGCTGGACTGCGAAGGACAGGCATCCTGACAGATGGCAGGAAAAACGAGGGTAGAGGAAAGCTGCAATCACGGGGAACTGTGCAAGCCCTCTGCTTTCCTCCGCAGGACAAAAGCGAGGGCCCAAGCGGAGAAACCCACTGGAGAAGCAGCAGAGGCAAGCAAGCCATCACCATGTACCTGGCCGCGCTTTCTCTATGCCTTCTCCTTGTAGTTTTACCGGCTCCCTGCGCAGCCAGGTCCTCCCATCCAGTGGGGCCCCCCCGCCTCCTGCTCAGGCGCCAGCCGCCTCACCGGACTCCTCCTCCCAGGCGTAGATGTGGCCAAGGCGTGCCTGCAATGTGGCACTGGAGGGGAAATCTCGAGCCAGGCAGTGGGGCTGACCTGGTGCCTCCCCTGCGGGTCTATCTGAAGACTGTTGCTGGCCGTGTCACACTCATGGTTTGTGTAGTTTACGTAGCATGTGTGGAAGTAACACATATTTGTGTGTAGGTCAGAAATTGCCACAGCCACAAGGTCCAGAGTTTGATCCCCATGCCACAAAGAAAGAAAGAAAGAAAGAAAGAAAGAAAGAGAAATTATCAGAGCCAACTGTAATATGGGCTACTAAGGAGCACATAGGCTACTTTTTGCATGTATGATCAAATTTATATACATATGTATTCATGTGAGGTAGTATGTGTGCCTATGTTGTGTACATCTACAAAGTAGCTTACTTGCATGCACATACAATGTATGAAGGAATGAAGAAGGAAAGAAAACTTTAATATTCTCATTTAACAATCATAACAAATGATAAAAGCCCTACTTTATGAAAACTTTGCATGTTTTGTGGCCTCATGCAATTTTCAAAAAGTGTTTTATAGCTACTTATGGTGACATAAACCCTGGAGCAGACTGCATTTATACTTCCTAAAAGTTCCTCAATTAAACACCATGGCTTCCTGAAGGGCCCTTCCTACTGGGGCCAGGGCCTCGGAAGCACAAATGCCAGTCCTCCTGTGAGAGGGAGCAGAGCAGGGGGACACCCAACCCTGAGAGACTCCCCTGTGTCACAGGGAACCACAGGACTGCAAGGTGTGGGGTCTTTCCACATCCATGTCACCGTTCATTCTCTTTGGGCTCAATGGTCCAGGCCAGCCACTGCAGTCACCCCTTGGACACATTAGTATGCACAACACTGCTGCCACTTTTGGAACCTTCCCAGCCCATAGTAAATCACAGCTTGTGGTGGTTTCCCATGAAGACTGGAAAGGGCTCCATGTCTGTAGCCTGCATGGTGACAGGTGAATATGGAAAATGTTTACTACACGTGTGATTCCTGATTCCTGTTCTTGCCAAGCAGAACCTACCCTCTAATTATACATTACCCAGCTACCTTTGCTTTCGGTCCAAAGCCCAGGAACATTCTCTGGTTGGCCTGGAGGGCTCCCTGTGCATACTGCCAACAGAGCAGGGATACCAGAGGTGCGGCAGACAACTGGGGACCTCGCCTGCCCCCATGAAGGAAGCTCAAGGAAGCGCTCCAGGGCTCAGCAACAGCAGGAGCACTGGCCAGGAGCTGCCTTAGCAAGGCAGAGTGGTCGTGGAGAAGTAGAGGTCACTGAATCGAATGGATGTTTTCAGCAATGTGGCCAGGCTTTTGTGGGGCCTGCAAGGCAGGGAAAAGGCCAAGAAACCCAGCGCCTACAGTAGAAAGGGAAGTAGTTATGTCCAAGAGAACCAGACGGTGGTGAGCTAGGAGGAGGCCTTAAGCACAAGTTTTAAAGCGATGATGCAACTAGGGAAATCAGTGTGGGGGTTCCTGAAAAAGCTGGGGTTGGAGGCCCCATTCAACCCAGCCATTCCCCTCCTGGGTATCTTCCCAGAGGAACTGAAAACACCATACCACAGCCATATATGTGCACCCATGTTTATAGCAGTGCAATTTGTCATAGCTAAATCTCAGAAATAACCCATATGCCCATCGCCTGAGGAATGGATAAAAAAAAGATGTAGTATTTTTACACACATCTGTAGTATTACTCAGCTATAAAAAATGACAAATTTGAGGCTTTTATCAGTAAATGGATGCGACTAGAGACCATCCTCTTAAGCAAAATGAATCAGACCTGCATGTGCAGACATCGCATTGTCTCCCTAGTGTAGAACCTAAAAGAGCAAATAAAGTCTGAAAGGTACAATAGCTACTGTGAACAGGGAATTGATCTGCCCTAAAGGAAGGGATCACCGAGATGAGGAGGAGGAGGGGGAGGGTCCTATCAATGTATCTGTGCAGGATGCCTTGGATAATTGTACTGCGGATTTCTGCAGATCTGTGGAAAGGAGCAGATAAGGCTTAAACTCTTTTTTGTTTTTGTTTTCCTTTTTTCCTCTTTTCATTTTTTATAACTTTTTCCAATTTTGCATGCATGTATCTGGTAACCTGAACAACTAAGTTGAAGATAACACTGTGCAATATAACGATGACTGTTGACTTTACACTATGCTGTGTAGTGAAATTCTGTATCATTTCTAATTTTTGATTACTATTTTGTTTTCTCTTTAAAAAATAAAAAGATAAATAAGAAAAGTAAAATGATGGCACATCATGTGGAGGGCTCCATCACGTCTCCTCTCGCTGGCTGCTGCAGGAGCTGCCCCAACAGCCCCGCAGGTGGGCCCTCAGCCTTCTTTCAGAACACAGACAGGGAATAACAAAGCACTTGGGAGAGGTCCACTGGCTTGGAGCAAAAGGAACTTAGTAAAAAGCATAGAAAGTGGTGCTACTTTTAACAGAGCAGGTTGGGGGTGGGGAGATGGCTCAGTAGAATAAGCGCTTGCCTGCCAAGCACAAGGGCCTGAGTTCAATCTCCAGTTCTAAAAAAGAAAAAAAAAAATGAAAAAACAAAAACCACAATTAACAGAGTAACAGAGCAGGTAGAAAAAGACGGAGAGGTCCTCAAGAATGCACAGAAAGGATGGAGTGAGGCCGAGAGCAGGCAGCAGGCGGGAGCAAGCAGCAGCATACCAGGCACCCATGGAGTGTAGGGGGCAGAGCCCTGAGGCTGCACGGCTCCTGGGACTCTAGGAGGTCCCTCAGAGCAAGAGAAATTGCCCAGGAGCAGACCCCAGGTTGGGTGCGAGGCTGCGGCCAGAGAGGCTGAGAGGAGAGGCCAAGCCTCAGGCCCAGGCACAACCTAGAGACAGGATTTCTCCTGAAGAAGGAAAGCAGCTGAGAGGAAAGTGGGGGCTAAAGTGGGGGCTGGGTGGGGACCACGCAGGCCCGAGGGTGTGAACGTAGCGCCCACCTTCTCCACGCTGCCTCTTTCCTGAGGCTGGCGCACCTGGCCCAGTGACTTCCCCACTTCTCTGGACACAGGGCAGGGAGCCCCTTAGGTACCCAGGGACCAATTTTGGATTCGCAAGCAATCTTTCTGCTATGGTTTCAACACCCCCTCCCCCTAACAAAAACACAAATGTTAAAGCTGAACAGCTACTGTAAGAGTGCCAAGGAACGGGGCTGTAAGAGGTGTTCAGGCCCCGAGCCCAACCTCAGCAACAGCTGTTAGCACCACTGTGAGCTCTGGCTAAGGGGCCGGCATCCCCACTCCTCTCTCTACCTCTTGCGGAGGACAAGAACTGTAAGGCACAAGAGCCGCTTCCTGCTCAGTCCTGGACTTCCCAGCCTCCAGCTCAGTGAGCCAATAAACTGTTCTGTATAAATGCCTCTGCGTGTACTACTCCACTACTGCAGCAGGAAAGGGATCGACACTCTCCTCCCTGCAGGAAGCCAAGGTCCAGTGAAGGGGTCGCCGCTGAGGCCCAAGCCCGGGTCTCTTCCCAGTGTACCTCAGCCCTCGGGAAGCCAGGTCTCCTGTGTGGGCAGTCTGGCCACGCAGCCCCGCCCTGAGGCTGCAGCCCCTGGGGAGCTTGGCTCCCTTGAACTCCTGCAGGGGAGTCAGATGTCACTCCTCAGAACCTCTCCTGCCAGCCCTGCTGCTAGCCCGTGCGTGGCCGGCTTGTGCTGTTTACCTAACAGTCCCCAGCTGTAAACACGCCAGACTTTTTTTTTTTTTTTTGAAACTGGGGATTGAATTCAGGAACTTCCGCCTTGACACCATCCTACCTCAGCCTCTGGAGTAGCTGAGGTCACAGGGAGGCAGCACCTCACCCCGAGGGCCGAACACTCCCGGAATTCAGTGCTTGTGAAAAAAGATGCTGGTATTGCTGCAATAGCAATATGTTGCGGTCGTATAACAAATTATGCCAAACAGGGCTGAGGAATCATTCCATCCTCTTCCTTATTACTCTTATGGGATAATAATTTGATTAACTTCAGCAACAGGAAGCAGCATCACACCCTCCCAAGGTTTTGTTCACTAGAACAACTGTCTAGTTTTACTTCAGCATTTCATATTTAGCAAAGATGAAGGCTTTCAGAGCAAAAAGAACTTTTGCCTCAACAAACTATAAAAAAATTAATGAGTTGCTCAAAGCCCTTTGAATAAGAGTTTTAAAGAACGGCATTCTGCATGGGCAATTACGTATGCGCACACGGCTTTTAGAGGCAAGAAGTTATTGCATTTAAAAGCTGTGTTCTTCAGCAGTAAGAAACGGAGCTGCCAGGTAACATGGTGGTGTGTCTTTCCCAGCTCTGCTTCTGTAGGAGGCTGCAGCAGATAAGGAAGAAGAAGGAAAAAGCTAACACCAGCAGAACTAATAATGGTGCTGTAAAAACGACTCTCGATGAAAAAACTCAGGGCGCACCAAATGCCTGGATGGTTTCCCAGGGGCAGCCCTGCATAACAGCTCCTGGACGGAGACACTTTCCTTTCAGAGGTGGGATGTGGAGACCCAGGGAGCACCTGCTCTGTGGGCAGGCTGCCTTCGGGAGGCCCCGCGTCGCAGGAAGCCCTTCCGAGCAGTCAGGAGAGAACCAGATGTGTGCGGCAGCAAGTCTGTCTGCACAGGGAAGCCCAGCCAACCCAGTGACAGCTCCACACCCAGCAAGGCAACTTCAGAATTCCCCGGAGAGCTTGAGGGCTTGAGACAGCCAGCTGACTTCTGATAAATCAGATCTGAGTGTGAACATTGTCACTTGTTCCTCACACGTGCTGTCCTTGTGGCCACAGTTTTTCTTTCATCACCAGATCATTTGGATCCTAGAGGACTTCAGTACCCTGCTCGTTTCTGGCAAGTGCTCTCTGCTCCCTCAGCCAGGCCTGCCCCGCCAGGAGCCCACATGCAGAGGACAAAGGTGTCACCTGCCTGGCTCAGTCATAGGCGACCTCCAGCAGAGCCTGCACAGACCCAACTAGACCCTCTAGACCCAACCCTAGGCCTTCCTCTCCTGGGGCTCAATTCTCTTCTCCTGCCGCACTTTCCCTCTCCAGCTCCTGAAGCCTGAGAGGCTTCCTCGATCTTACCTGGGAAACTCCAAGGGAGGGTCTCCAGCACTTGTGTTGCTTTGGTCTGGTCTGGTGTGGTCTGGTGTGGTCTGGTCTGGCTTTGCCTGCTCCCCCTCCCCCTCAACTCTTTACATTTCAGTGACTGAACAAGGGCAGATCTTACACCACAAAGGAGTGAATTTCAGGCAAGTACAAAGTCAAGCTATTACTCCAGGTGAGGCAATCAAGTCCACCTGACAGAGGAAAGTCAGTCCAGCCTAGAGGTGTCAGTTTTTAGGACTTTTAAAGCAATTCAAAGCCATAGAAAATAAACTAAGATATGAATTTGGGACTTGGAGACCATTAACTACTCTTCAGGGCTGCACCCCACCACCCTCCAGCCCACGAGAGTCACTGAGTATGTTTTTCCATCACTGGTACATTTAATTAAAAATGTCTCCAGCAAGTAAGAATCTGCACTCCACCTAATTTTACTAATATTTGTGTAACACCATTGAAGCCTGGATCTTGGGGAAACAGAAGCAAATCTTCAAGGGAGCCGTATCTCCAGAAGCAAATGGAAATGTTCCCTTTCATGCCAGTGTCACTGCAGTCCCTTACATTCAACAACTTGCTGATCAAAATCAGGCTGTACTGACCTGTGGGAACAAGAAGTATATTAAGAATCATAAAAATCTTGTTTAAATATCCCTATTATTATCAGTTGCTTCCAACTGAACAAACATCAGCAACTGGAATCCGCTTGCTACCGCAGGGGTCAGAAGAAGCCAAAATAAAAGAGGAGATAGAGCTAACTCTTCCCGCCCGTGGAGTGGCTAGTCCGCTGACCAGTGTCGCAGGAAAGCATTCAGGATGCATCAGTGAGGGCGTGAGCAGACTTTTCTGCAGAATCGAAGGGAGTGTGAGTGCCTAAAAGTGCGAGGTGCACTAGGCTTGAGGCTGGAGACCTTTATGCACTCCTGGGCTAGGGGTCCCCGAGAAGGAGGATCCCAGACGTGTGCTCTAGGGTCTGTCAGGTGCCCACTGGGAGGCTGGATGAGGATGCCATCCACTGGAATGTGTTTCAAGTCCAGGGATACGGTGCCCAGTGGCACTGCTTCCTTGTGGATGGAGTCTGTGGGGTTTGTGAAGCGAGAGTTTGGAGCTTCACTTAGGGCTGCGCAGCGCACACCTAGAGGGCAGGCTCACTGCGACCTCAGGACCCTGGAATTCTGGACCGAGATTCTTGAAAGGAGGGAATAAAAAGGCACTGTCACTCTGCATAACTTTGTCCAGCAGCTGCAGCTTCACTGAAAGTACGATTTTAGGACTAGGATGTTCCTGTATTTGTACTACCGATGTTTGTCTTCCATACGACTTTACTCTCAAAGGGGCTCAGTGAGGCAATGGTGAGAGGCTTAGGGGGAAAACATTTTTATACATGGTTACCACAGACAAACAAGAGAAAGGGTACAGCCAAAATAAAGTCACCCAAATGCTCACTGTGTGACACAATGGAGACGGGTAGATCCACAATACTGAAAACTATATGAATTTGTAGCTAACAGATACAGTTGAAATACACATAGAAGCGTCTTTCTTGGAACTGGTCAACAGAAAGTTAAATAGGAGTCAAAACGTAAAGCTCTTGGTCATCACTAACCCATGGGTTCAGACCCCAAAGTATGGAACTAAGCAATTTCAGTGTCACTGGGTTCGACCCTAGATGGAAGGGTCACGGGTGTCCTCGGGTGACAAGGAAATGCTTACTTGCATTGATCTGTTCTGGGTCCAGGACGCAGGATGTAGGTGTGCGCAAGAGGGAGGGTGGGAAGGCTGAGGAATAAGCCTCCTTTTCCTGTCTTTAAAGTCAGAATAAGCTGGGATGCAGCTCAGTGGTGGCACGCTTGCCTGGTACAGTCACCGTCCTGGACCTGACCCCCACCATCACCTAATTAATCAATTAAACCAGGAAAAGAAAAGCACCCAACTGAGCAGGCTATTTTGGAGCACTAAGGACAACTATGGTGGACGCGACCTGAGTATTCCCCAGAGACCCATGGGCTGAAGTGCGTGCCATGAGCTGCTGTAATCAGGCAGACCACGGGGTAAGGGGTGGAGCTCTGGCCAAGTGACTGCTACGAGACAGGGACTGTGTGGTTACCTTACTCTTGTGGCTAAGGCAAAACCCCTGATGCCCAGGATGAAAGAGGAAAGGCTTAGCCAGCTCAGTGTGTGGAGGTTTCCATCCACTCTCGGCTGGCCCCAAGGCAGGGTGGCACATGCCCGAGGGCAACAGCTCATGGCAGCAGAAAACAGCAAAAGCAAAAAGGGAGGAGCAGGAGCAGAGAGTGGGCCTCTTCCTCCCTCATATCAGATGCAAACTGCCCACTCCGGGGCTGGTGGAGCCCTCACACTCCCAATCCCAGCACTGCACAGTCACAAACTTTATATTCTGCTGCTTCCATATGGCACGCTGGGGGACATCCAAACACAACCTGTAACAGGGACATTAGGTGGGAGCCCACGACCAACCCAGCTACTTTGTAAGAAGACAAGAGGGACCAGACACACAGACACATTGATGCTTTCTTTTGCCCCATGGTGTTCCCTCTGCCCCGGGGACTATGGCAGAAAGAAAGCCATTAGCTGATAGAAACCTTAACCTTGGACAACTGACTCCTTTGCCTTATTAGGTGACCTACTTCGGGTGTTTCACTGTAGTAGCAAAAGTGGACTGATACAGCACCTAAGTCCTACGTGTATCGAATAAATGTTGGTCATTAGCCTCAAAGACAGAGGGGAGAGGGAGGAAGGGGGGAGAGAGAGAGACAGAGAGA
>NDGM011000318.1:0-14677 GCA_002564305.1 Octomys mimax
CCAGTATCATGCTGATTTTATCACAGTAGCTTTTTAGCATAATTTCAAGTCAGGAATTTTGATGGATCCTGCCTTGTGTTCTCTAATTTCTCTCTATGTGAATATGTTGTTTGTGTACATAGATTCTATTCATTTTTTTAGTGTTCATTTTATATTGTGCTATATGACTGAAATTGTTTATTAATTCTAGATGTCTCTTGGAGGAGGCTTTTGAGTGTTTTATGTAGAGTATAATGTCCCCTGGCAATATGTTTATTTAACCTCTTTCTTTCCAATTCTCATATTTGTTTTTTATTTATTTTTCTTGCCTAATTGCTCTGGCTATTGTCTCCAGAAGTATATTGAATAGGACTGATGTTAGTGGAATCTTTATCTTGTACTTCATTTTAGAGTAAAATCTTTCATTTTTTCACCATTTAGAAAATTATTGCCTGTTGGTTGGTCATAGATAACTTTCATCAGATTAAGGTACAGACCATCTATTCCAATTTTCTGCTGGCTTTTTATGACACATGAAACTTGAACTTTGACAAAAGCTTTTTCTGTGTCTATTGAGAAGCTAATCAGTTTTTTGTTTCTGGCTCTGTTGATGTGGTGTGTTAGATTTACAGATTTACACATGTTGAACCATTTCTGCATTTCTGTGATGAATCCCACCTTGTCATGGTGTATATCTTCCTGGTGACTTTTCCAGCATTTTATTTGTTAGTATTTCATTGAGCATTTTTGCACATGTGTTCATGAGATTGTTTGGCCCATATTTCACTTTTTTCATTCGGTTTCTCTTAGGTTTTAGTATTGGTTATATAGTTGCCTCAAAAATGTGTTAGGGAGAAATGCTTGTTTTTTAAGTTCATTGCAGAGTTTTAGGAGTATTATAATTAAATCTTCTCTAAATTTCTTGTAGAATTCTGTTGTTAATCCATGAGGATCTGGGTTTTCATTTTTAATGAAATTAATTTTTAATTACATTTTCAATTTTGTTTTCTCATATTATATTTTTCACAGCTTTTATATATTCTTGATTCACTTTTGGTAATTCCCATGTAACTAGGAATGTGACCATTTCTTCTGTGTTTTTCCATTATATGGGAATAAAAATTTTCAAAGTTGGTATTGAACACCTTAGTGATTTTCATGGGATCTGTAATTATTTCACTGTTTTCATTCCTTATTGCTCAAGTTTAGCTTATTTTTGTTTCATTTGTTGATGTATTTGGCTTGGTGTTCATCAATTTTACTTTATTTTTCAAAGAATCAACTCTTTGAATACTTACCTCCTGTTATGGATTTTTTGTTGCAAGTATATTAATCTCTGCATTGTTTTTTTAAAAATTCTCTCCCTTCTTTGTTCTTTGGGCTTGACTTCCTCTTCATTTGCTACAATCTTGAGGCGCAGGAATAGGGTATTTATTTGTTATCATTTGTTCTCTTTCTGTGTTCCTAATGTGTGCATCCAAGCATGTTAATTTCCTTGTGAGATATGCTTTCATTGCATCCCACAAATTCTGTTATGTTGTGTATGAATTTTCATCGGTTTGCAGATATTTTTAAATTTATTTTTTTAATTTTATCTCTGACCCATTTGTTATTGAGAAGGGTCCTATTCAACTTCTTTGATTTTATGCAGTTTTTGCATTTCCTTTTGTCATCAATTTTTAGTTTCATTGCAGTACCATCAGGTATTATGCATGGCATAATTTAAGTTATCTTGCAATTACTTTAGCATTTTGTATGGACTAATATGTGGTCAATTTTAGAGAGTGTCCCATGTGCTGTTGAAAAGAATGTGTATTCTGATGTTGTTTGGTGGCACACTCTGTAAGTATCTATTAAGTGCACTTGCTCAAGGGTTTCATTCAGTTCCGCTATCTCTCTGCTCGTTTTTTCTGTGTACTTCATGTATTTCTTTGAGGCAGTGGTATGTTAAGATCTCCTGTTAAGATTGTGTTATAGGTTATTTGATTTTTTAATTTCCTTTATTATTCCTTTTATATTGTTGGGTGTTCCCATATTTGGTGCATGCATATTTTGCATTGTTATGTCTTCCTCTTGATGTTTTCACCTAACCAGTCTGTAGTGACATTCTTTATCTCATTTGATCTTTCTTGGCCTGAAAATCATGTTGTCTGTGAATATAACAGCTGCCCCATACTTTTTTTCTGGGTTCCTGGTACAAAGAGTATTTTTTATGACATTATTTGACTCTCAGCTTATGAATTTCTTTTGAGTAAAACATGTCATTTGTATGCAGCGTATTGTTGGATTATATTTCTCTGTCAACACTGCCAGGCTATTTCTATTATTTGGTAAATTGATGCCATTTATATTGGTGTTTATAACTGATACATATTGGCTTTTGTTTATCATGTCATTTTCCTGCAGTTTCTTCCCTAATTTCTCCTGTTTAATTACTTACCCTGATTGGTGTTTTTTCTGCTGTTTTTCATGGAATTATAATCATTTTTATATCTTTCTAGATTATCTTTCAGTATACTTTGTAGGGTTGGCTTGATGGTCATGAATTTCTGTAGTTGTTCTTTGTCATGGTAGTATTTTACTTGATTAATTTTGAAGAATATTTTTTCAGGGTACACCAATCTGTGTTGAAGATTATTTACTTTCACTATCTGAATTATGTCACTCCAAGCTCTTCTTGATTTAATGGTTCATGTTGAGAAATCTGCAATTCCGATGGGTTTCTTTTAAATGTGATCTGTTTCTTTTCTCTAACTTGTTTTAGTTGTTATTCTTTTGCTGAGTTTCTGGGATCTTGATTATCATGTGTCTATCATGTGGGTGTAGATTTATTTTGGTTGGTGCTATTTGGAGTTCTATATGCCTAACATCGGTATGTGATATTCTTTATCCATGTTTTGGAAGATTATTTCCATTATTCTTGTGAAGAATTTCTTGTATTTTTGGCTCTGACTCTGGCTTTCTTACTGACTCCAATAAATGTTATGTTATTCTTCTTTGCTACACTTTGCAGCTGTTGCATTTAGAAGATCATTCTTTTCAAGGTTACTTGTTGCAACCCTATCTTTTAGATCTTATTTTCTATCCTCTCCTTCATTCAATATATTGCATATACTTTCAGTGGCGTTTTTAGTCTCTTGGACTTCTGTTTGTATCTGTTTCCTGGATTTTATTTCTTTTCTACTTTGGGCTTTTATGATTTACATTGGTTTGCTGAGCTCCTCTATTTATTTTATCTCTATCTGCTTTAATGTCAATCAATAACTCATCATTGTTCTACATTTTAGAAATTATTTTTCTGTAGCCTCTTCCATTTGTTTTGTCACTTCTGTTGATATCATTTCAAAAATTTGTAGTGGTTAGCTTCTGACTTCCTCTATCTTATTGTGCTCAGGGCTCATTCAGTGTGTTGGTGGTATGGGGTTGCTTCTGTTTCTTGTTATTTTCTGGGTTTTTTTGTTCTTGTCCTTTTTTTCTATTTTGATAGCTAAGGTTTCTCATGGTAGATAGCTTTGCTCTTAGTTTTGACATTTCCCAAGGTAATGGCTAGCCTACAGCGATATCATCTAGATGTAGGTGACTCTTGTTCTTTGTATCTGTCTGAAGAACCTTCTCATTGTGTTTAGGATCAGAAATTGTTACCTATTTGACTCAGCACTCAGTCCTTTGTACTTGGTTATGGTGATTGTAATGATCCCATATAATCACAGTACCATCACATAGAAGAGAAAAACTGAGTATAACAGGTATGGCATCCTGGTAAATCAGTACAGTTACCAATAACAATATTCAAGCACTGCCTGTCTACTGACAAACTGTCTGATACTTTTCAGCACAGGAGCAAATTCTACAGTTGTGTAACAGAATCCAGCATGTACCACGAACCTGTATGCAATGATTTTCTCTTTAGGAGAGTGATTTTACCCTGTCATAATGGGGTTATTAGGAGGGATGATGGTAAGATAGAGAGATGAGTCAGGTCATAGATAGTAGAATGAAGGCTAAGTGGCATAAGATGATTGCAGAGGTTTTAGAGAACTGGGGATGGGAGAGGGAAAGAATGAAAAAGAAATGGAAGTGTATTGAAATGAACCTGGAAGGCAAGAGACAATCTTCATTCACATGGAAATATCACATCAAGCAAGATAGTTTAGACAAGTAGATGAAAACATAAAGGTAATAAATCTAAGACATTAAAGAAAGATAAAATAAAATATAGAAAAAGGAGACTGAAAATGTGCCATGGTTTGGGTTTTTTCAAGGTGAGCAATATAGTACAGGACATGTTTTATAAGAGTATTTTATAATGTATCACCCAAGAATCACACTCTACAAGTGCAGGAAATGTATCCACACACTAAATAATAAATAATCCAGCTGAGGGCCTAGAGCTCATAATGATGCCTCCCACAAATCCGACTAGAGGCCTAGAGCCCACAATAAGTCTCATGTAGGCTCACTTCATGGATATATGCTAGGGAGGCCCAAAGATCAGTTGTGAAAGCTAAGAAGTCTATGCCAGTGGGATTAAGGATCCATGCTATCAAGCTGAGGGATATTAACTGGAGCTAGGAAGCAATGCTCAAGGTAAGCACCACAGCTGTCCTCAGCAACAGTGAAGTCCTGATTTCCTCCAGCAATAAGCAAACGCTGATTTCCCATCAGGAAAGCCAATGCAACAAGTTTCATGAAATTGAGAAGTGCAGCGTTTTTCCATCTGGAGCCAGGAATTGATGCTCAAGATGAAGACTCAAGCTTCTCCAAAGTTCATTGGGAAAGCCAGCATGACAAGGTCCTCTAGTAGAACAGTCCAACAAAACTATCAGCTTCCAACTGCTCCAACAGCTTCTCCAAACAGTATTTCTAACACTATTTTCAGCAGCTTCTCTTATTCTGCCTTTATGAGGCTGGCAACAATCTTCATGTAGGCCTCCCACACTCAGCACTATGCTAGTTTAATTCAGCTAGTTCCAAAATGTTGACCACCTATTAGAAATCCACTACAAAAGAGAAAAAGGAAGTGACTCTAGAAACTAAAGCTAGCACAAGTTAAACTATATTTTTAAAAAATCTTAACTGGACAGAAATAGGAAAAATGGGTAAATAAATATAGAAAAATAAATGGAGCAAAATTCCTCTGAGGTTTACAGTTCTGTAGTAGGTCCAAGCTTTGATCTCAAAGATGTGTTGTTTAATCCAACCAATTTTGCAGTGGAATTTTTGCTGAATATAGGGTTTATCTTGTTCTCATTATATGGGGGCTGGGGTTGATGTTTTGTTGCTCTGGTTTTCCGCAGAATTTTGAGATCTATATCTACATCTATATCTATATATCTATGTCTATATCTATATTATATCTATCTATCTATCTATCATCTCTATTAGTGATCCCACTTGTCCTGCCTGTCTGTGTGCCAAAGTACAATGCTGGTTCATCTGGTTTATCAACTGCTGGTACGTGTGTCCAAGTCCAGGTCTTGGAGTGATCCCTGCCTGGGGCATTCTGGCCATATGTATTCTACTGCTATCACAGGGGCCTTGGAGAGTCAGCAGAGGTCCCTTCCTGGATGGTCAGGCCTCATGCATTCTGCTGCCACCACTGCTGTCACAGGTGCCTTGCTAGGACCTCATGGACTATGAAAATATTATGTTAAGAGAAATAAACTAGGCATAGAGTTACAAATGAGACATGTTTTCACTCGTGTGGAAGCAGAACAGTTGATTTCATAGAATAATAGTAAAACAGTGGTCATGAAAGGCTAGAGAGAGTAGTGAGCAGTGGAAATAGAGGGCATTTGAATAGTGGCTATCAAAATGAAGTTCCATGGGAAAAAAGAAACTCTAATTTTCCATGCCATAGTAGAGTGGCTATAGTTCCCAACAATTTATAATAATATTCTATAAAGACTTAGAACAGAGAAGTATGAAGATTCCCAATACAAAGAAATAATAATTGTTTAAGAGAAGTGCTAAGTACCCAGATTTGATCATTGCCCATTTTATACATACATCAGATTATAAATGTGTACGGTTATGTCAATATATTTCTTGACAAAAATTAAGGAACATAAGGTCAAAATATCATTGACATTACTTGTAGGTGTTGTGCTAATGGATTCTCAATGTTTTTTCTGCTACCCATGAATTAGTCACATTCTGAGCAGTATATTTTAGATAAGACATCTAATGTATTTGGCTTTTAAACCTGTATACATATGCATTATCAACAAATGTTGAGTATATAATCTACTAGGTCTACCTTTAATAAAGATTGAGCTTATTAAGCTACAGTTACCTTTACTTTTTAATTCTTTTATGTATTTAGTACAGGGCCTACAGGGTTTTACTACACAGATTGGACTCATAGCAATCCTCCTATTTTCAGTCTCCAAAACTCTGGGATTACAGGCACATGCCACCATGCCCAGTCTCAGTTGCCTTCTTATTGCGCCCCTGGGGCAGGGCCAGCACTGCACGCTGGTTATCGAAGCCTGGTCCTTGTACAGATAGAAATGCCACCTCTGAATAGATTTTTAAACTTGAAACATTTTTTTTACAGTTAAGAGAAAATTTCCCCTATGGTTATATCTCATTCATTCACTTGTAATATGTATATGTTTAACCAATGCTGAGATTCAGATATAATCTGACATATTACTCATGGAAGAACTCTTTTTCTCTTTCTTATCAAGAAATACTGCTTAAAATATTAAGAGATTGGGACATCCAAATAGCTCAGTGGATTAAAGAGCTTGCTCAGGCAGACACAGGGGCCTGGAGTTTGATCTCCAGGCCTGCCATGTCAAACCTGCCTCCAGGGCACACTGAGATGAAGATCAAGACTGGGCGTGGTGGTGTGAGCCTATAACCCCTGTACTTGAAAGGCTGTAAACAAGAAAATCACTAAGAGTTAAGTGTACTCAGTGAGACCCTGTAGGCCCTGCAAACCCTAACCTAAAAAAGAGTAATTAAGAGATTCAATACTTAGAGATATTGTGTTCATTCATTCATTCTTTCATTGCTACTCAATGTACAATGATAACAGCATGTTCTGGGCACTGTCAAGAAAACTATGTTGTGTAAGCACTAAACTGTGATTTGTGGACATCTTGCTGGCCCTGAAGCACTATGCTGGCTCTAAAGCACCATGCCTGCCCCAAACCTGGGCACTGGCACACACTTGTAATCCTACTGCTGCAGAGGTTGAGATAGGAGGAACACTAGGAGTCTGAGCTGTGTAGTGAGACCCTGTATCAAATCAATCGATAAATCAATGAAAGTTTAAAAATAATTTTACAAAGAGACTGTATGCATACTGAATACATTTTAATCTGGGGATAAAAACCTTCACAGGTACTAAAAGAACACCTATTTTAAAAATACATATTTTAAGTTTACAAAGAGCAAGGATTGAACCAGTGAGATAGCTCAGTGGACTAAGCACCTGCTTAAGCAAGTGTAGGGACTGGGGTTGGATCCCTGGCACCACATGCCATGCTCACCCCACTCCTGGGAACATTGAGCCAGACTCCAAGACCAGGCATGGTGGCACACTCCTGTAATCCCATTGCTAGGGAGACTGAAAACAGAAAAATCATTATGAGTCCTGGCTGCACAGTGAGACCATGTATCAAGTACATAAAAAAGAGCAAAGATTTCATTGTTTCATTACTGTTTCAATCAAGTGTTTATCATTAACAGTATTTGTTGGTTGTTGAATTGGTGATCCTACATAACAATTTATTTTAACACTATGATCGCTAAACTATCCTCCAAGTTAATATGTTGAAACTTAGTCCCCGGTGTGATGGTTTTCAGAGTCAGAGATTTTCAGAGATGATTATATCATAAGGGCAAAGTCCTTATAAATGGGATTAGTATACTTATGAAAGATATCAGAAATGCTCCCTCACTAGTTCTCTCATCTTCAACTCTGATAAATAAATGTTTAAACTGTAACACACATTGTGGATGGTATTACTTTTTGTACCAGTGATTGTACTCAGAACCTTGTGCTTGCCAGGCAGATGCTTATGCCACTGAGCCATTTCCCCAGCCCAGTTATATTTTGTCATAACAGCTTGAATGGAGTAAGATACAATGACAATTGCACAGTACATTCACTAGGATATTAACTTTTGATGACATACCAATTTTATTGTAAACGTATCCTAGTATACTGCTTCTAGCATATTATAAAATTTTCAAATTCAAAATTATCTAAAATTAGACCTTTAGATTTTTGAGATTATAGACACAAGCCATCACATGAACCTTGTCCATTTTCAAATAGCTTTATGCAACTTAATTTCATTTCATTACCTCAATATGGACTTAAATTGCATAATTTTTCCAGAGAAACAAAAACTGCATAAAAAACAAAACTATTACACCAAATTTTTCTTGGTTGTAACAAACTATTTAAAAAATCAATAACCTGTTTCAGGAAAGAAGGAGTTCTTTACTCTGGTGAGGTTTTATAAATGAAACTGAAGAAGCATTGATAAGATTTTAAGGAGAATTCAAGTGATAGATGGATACCAAGAGTTATGGGCAATATAAATGATATTCGAGTTTAAATTACTTATACATTTAAGTAAACAATATGTAAATTAAAGTAATTATAAATTTTAGTAAGTAGTATATAAATTTGTATATTAAGATGACACATTAATACCTTCATTTTTAAGTTATATCTTGGGAAACTACTGTGTTGCATACATGCCATATTAGGGATTTAGAACATGAACTGAATAAGGCTTTGGCTCTGCCTAACAGTAAAGACAATATGTGTACACGTTACCATAGATGATTTTTCTAAATAATTAGAGTCACTTTATTATGAGCTTTGTTAAGACTTGTCCCAAATAATCAAATGTTAAATGATATTTTTTTTCATTTATGTATTTGGTACAGGGTCTCACTGTGCAGCTTGGATGTAGTGATCCTCCTGCTTTCAGCCTCCCCAGTGTTGGGATTACAGGCATGCGTCACCATGCCAGGACTTGGTCACTGTGTCAGCAAACCCCAGGGGCTGGGGCAGCTTGGCATACACGACTAGGGATTGAACCCCAATCTCTGCACTTACCAAAGCAGGTGCTTAGTCCATTGAGCTATCTCACCAGCCCATTAAGTCATATTTTTGAAATTGTAAATATTCAAGACAAAGAGGCAATGATCAATTAAAATATAAAGCAATTCAATGGTCCATCTTGCTTAGTTAAAATCATTTGAGAAAAACTGCAAATTTAAAAAAGGGAAAAATTAAAACAATTATTCAAGTGATTAGCATATTAAAGAATTTATATCCTCATGGGTTATAAAAATTTACTGATTATATTTCAGTTCCTAGATTTTCCACGAAGAAGCTCAATAAGAATAACTTGTCATTTTACAGTTCAAAAGTACTTTCAAAGGTACATTTGTTAAAATGTTAAACTCAATGAGACAAATGAAGAATACTGGCCTTGTAATAATGAATAGATTGTGGCATAAAGTGATTGAATGTCTTGTTTCTTTTCAAAAAAGTAATTAACCATAAAGGCCTATATTTAAATTCTGGCCTTGTAACATTAAATCCTGGGGGCCTTCCATTTCCAATGATAACTAGGATGTTAATCACAGTTACAAAAACATGTCATGGTCAGTGGTTTACTATTTTAAATTATTATGTGATACGGTAGCTTCTACACATGAAACACATCAAAAACCAATTAAATCATCAAAAACCATAAAAATCTCCTCTTCTCTGGGAAATAAAGAATCTCCTTTTTCTCATCTATGCAACCATCCAAATATTAAAGCTAGAGAAGCTTGAAAGTATTATTTGATTTTGGATAAGATTCAGAAAAGGCTTGTAAATTGGTTCCCTCTGCTCTGTGCACATTCTCTCTCTTACAGCCCCCAACTAGACATGTACAGTATTGTAGACCCTCTAGCAAGTTCATCCATTAAAACACATTTTATTCATTATTTTGTTGTCCTGGCCTCACATTTAAATACAAGGAGAAATCTGTGAAAAAATGGAGTATTTAGAGATTTATAGTCCATAATATAGCAAAAAAAAAATACTTTTGAGGAAACCTCAGCATTCATTGACACTTTGAACTTCAGCATTTTTTATGGAAAGTTTTCTTTGCTTTTCTGTGAACAAACACAATACATCATCTCTGAACCACAGAAAATTATACATTTTCAAAAGCAAGTCAAACAAGTGCTTTGGATGGTTAAATACCCAAGATCTCTCTGCTTACTCCATTCACTCCTTTGTGAAGGCTCATTTCTAAATCTATGAAACTTGTTTTACCCCTACCATCAACATTGATAATGCATTGTTTCTAATCACAGAAATTCTGAAGCACTCTCACTGCCATAATAAAATCATATTGGTATACAATGTACCTGTACTGTAAAACTGAGGGAGGCAAGAGGAACCCATCACATGAAAGGTAGAAATGTAATGTAAAGTTCAGCTATTAGTAGAGCAAAGTAATATCAAGAGGCTGAAAGATGACAATTTTGGCATCTTTACATCTAGCTCTGATATCCTGCTTAACACAACTTTCCTCTACTACTGAGTTTCACTAAGAACACCTTTCCCTTGGAGTACTACAACTGTGCAGCTGTGTTTGCATCCAAATGTGATCATCAAGCCTCCTGGTTCCTATGACACAAAAGGCTTCATATTATTTTTTACCTGTCCAAGTTACAAATTTAGATTTTATTGTGTCAAATGAAATTCTATTTTCTTTCATTGTTTTTAGATATGGGACAGTACATATTGTTTCTAGAAAATTTAAAAATCTGCCTTCTGAAAGTGGCCTATGCTCTGTGGGAGGCTCCATAATTTTAAAATTCAGTCTTATTAGTTACTGAGTTATTTTATTCATATTGATGTATATTGTTGTTATAGTCCTATTGACTGATATTTTATTAAGCTTATTATTATATTTTGTTATGATGAGTTTACATTGATTATGTGCTTCCATCTAACTCTTGTGCAAATATATCCATAAGCTAAAATGTAAGCAGTTGAATTGCTGAATCACAGCATTTGTGTTTTACATAAGACATTTCCATCTTTCCCAGTTTGTCACCTGCCAATTAGTTTTATAATCTTACTTCTATACTTAAACTATTTATAAACAAATTATGTGTAATAAAAATCAATTCTGTAAATGTTATAATTTTGAAATAGGCCACTTGTGATATTTAAAGGATTGTAGGTCATATGTTCATTTATAAAATGATATTATGTCGTCATTCACATTTTTTTGGTCTCCATTCGTGACATTTCTTAACTAGTATTACATTCATTACAGATTATTCATTTTGAATTGTTCTAATGATTCTCATATGTATTTTCACTGTTCATGTTCTCTTTCTCTAAAACTATAGCTTTTCAAAATCATTTTATATTGAGGTACTAGAAATAAACACAAAGCTATGATCTAAGCTAATTCCAATAAAACACTGAGACATGAGCTCACTTGATCCAAACAGTTGTTCCAGTTGTTCCAATGTAGCCTTGTACTATCTTGTAGCGTTAAAATTTTTCAAGTTTAAATTTTTAATAGCATTGCACTGAACATTTTTAGTATTAAAACTTAAATTTCTCTGACTTTTGACTACTTTCAATCCATACTTATCTTTTATGTTGATCTCTATTACAAAACCAAAGTAAAGAACAATAACAATATATTTATTTGAGTTAAATTTCATTTCCAGGGCTTTAGTATATAATTTTAGTAAATTTCAAGCGTTTTGGTATTATTTTTGTTGGAAATTATTATTGCTCCTACTTTTTACTCTTCCTAAACATTGTTTGATGTTCCTCTGCCTTGACTCTTTTTTCATAAATTCAATCAGAATGTCTTGAGGAAAACATATCGGGGATGTATCGTGCTGCACAAATGACAGTTTGTAATTAATCCATATTGGGAATGTACATGTGGTAGCAATGCAAGTGACTATAATCCATAGTGATTTAAGAAATGTGAATATTCCTGAAATTAAACTATAATACTTGCAAAATTCCTATACTTCTCAGTCTGGTAAATTCATTATAAAAAGATGCTTCCCAATGTCTATTTGGTTATTGATTTACCCTTTGTTCTGAAACCTTTTGCTTAGTTGTTCAGTGTTAACTAAATGAGAACCTATACAACTATGTTGAGATTTTTTATGACAAACTACCTTATTTATGCTTTGAATAATCTGTTTGTTTTTCATATTCTGAACATTAGTATATGGATCTTCATCCTTATGTATCACTTCTATTATTGCATTTTTTAAAAGCTTTATTATTGTTCTGTGATAATTTTTAATATATTTTCATTGTGCTAGGCCATAATTTAATAAAGAGACCTAATGTTCTATATAACAGGTACTGTTATTATTCCTTCATCTTTACATGGTTGAAGGTTTTGAGCTTCTACAATTATATGTTTTAAATTTAATAAACTGAGTATAATGTTAATTGTTGGAAAGTTTCCATTCAATATTAAGCAAAATTAAACATACAATATTCTTTCTTTTTTTTTGTTTTTTTTTTTTTTTTTGGAGCTAGGGATTGAACTCAGGCCCTTGCTCTTGCCAGGCAAGCACTTATTCAACTGAGCTATGTCTTTTAAATGAATTTTAGTATAAGGTCTACAAGGTCTCACTACACAGATTGGACTCATAGTGATACTCCTGTTTTCAGCCTCCCATGTACTGGGATTACAGGTGTGCACTATCACGCTCAGTTGTAGTTGCTGTCTCAGCACACCCTGGGTCGGAGCCGGCACAGTATGCCAGGGATTGAATCCTGGCTGCTGCACCTGACTAAGCAGGCACTTTAGTCTGCTGAGTTATCTGGCCAGGCCTACAATGCTGTCTTTTGTAGGACCATAACTTAAAGGCAACAGTTAGGTTAAGTCAGTAAGTTTCTTAATATTGAAGTTCAAATATTCATTAGGTTTGTATAAATATAAAACATATTAATCATTTAGTAAATGTTCTTTCTTTCTTTTATTTTAATAGACTATGGAATGTTTCGTTTTTTATTTTCTTAACATTTTTAGCATTTTCTCTGTTTTTCCTATATGAAACTGTAAAAATAGTTTCCTCTTTGATTTCTCACTCTCTGTAACTAATCCATTTTTAAAATATTGACCCAAGAGCCAGCCAGATAGCTGAGAGGACTAAAGCACGTGCTTAGGCAGGAGCAGGGACCGGGGTTTGATGCCTAGTATGCCATGCTGGCCCTGCCTCCAGGAAAGATGGAGATTGAGACTGGGTGTAGTGGTGCTCACCTGTAATCCTAGGGCTTGGGAGGCTGAAAACAGGAGGGTCACTAAGAGTCCAATCTGTGTAGTGAAACCCTGTACACCCTGTACTAAATACTTTAAAAAAACATGTTGACCCATCTACTAAACATAATTATCCAATTTTTACTATAGAGTTAAACATAATTACCCAATTTTTACTTATAAAGTTCTTCATACTGGGTCATTTTATTTATACTTAACAATTGTTTCATTCATTTATACTATAGTGTTCATTGTTTTAACATTTGATTAAGTAATTATACAATATTTTTATTTTATTTATTTAATTAATTATTCTTATATTTTAGGGAAGGGTCTACAGGGTGTTCAGGGTCTCCTGCTTACAGCCGCCCAACAGCTGGGATTACAGGAGTGTGTGCCAACACACCCAGTCGTAATTGCCTTCTCACCATGCCATGGGGGTTGGACTGGTATGGCAGGCCCAGGGATCAAATCCTGAGCAGGCTTGCAGGTGTTTTAACCTGTTGAGCTTTCTTTTTTTTCAATATCAGGGATTGAACTCAGGATCTTGCGCTTGCCAAGCAATCTTCCTGGCCCCTCCGCTAAGCTATTTGGCTGGCCCTTTTATTTTTAAATATAATACAAACTAATAACAAATAGAAATGATACCGAAATTTACTAAATAAAATATCAATTTGGCAATGTTTGTTTTATTGCATAGTGTTGTCTTAAAAATAGTTGTTTAGTTACCAGATATATGCACATAAATTGGAAAAAAGTTGTAAGAAATTGGAAAGATAAAAAAATTAAGTATTAGTTGCTCCTTTCAATATACCAGCAGAAATTAACAGTACTATTTATATTTTTTTTTTTTCAAAATCAACTTCTCATAGTAAACCACTTTCTTCAACACAGTTACAATTCATTGGGGCCTAGGAAATAGCTCAGTAGAATAAGCACTAGCCTGGCAAGCATAGGGTCATGAGTTTAATCCCCAGTACTGGAAAAACAAAATAAAACAAAACAAAAAATTTGTGTTTCACAAAAGACAAAAATAAAATACAATTGAGGTTTCATGAGGCAGTGGGTGGAAAGGAACGCTTTTCCTCTCCTGGTGAGTGTGCAGACAGGTATAACTACTATGAAAATCATTGTGGAGATTCCTAAAAAACTAAGACTACAAATCCCATCTAATCCAGCTATTCTCCTCCTGTGTATTTTTCCAGAACTTAAAATATCATACCACAGTGATATATGTGTCACCATGTTTATTGCAACACAATTTGTCATATCTAAATCTTGGAAACACTCCAAATGTTCATCAACCAAGGAATACATAAAAATGTGATATTTTTATATAGTGGAGTATTACTAAGCTATAGAAAATATAAACTCAAAGATTTTATAGATAAATGATTATAGCTAGA
>NDGM011000348.1:0-16708 GCA_002564305.1 Octomys mimax
ACCTCTCCAAATCAGAGGCACTGAAGGCAGCTACAAGGTAGCAAGGAAGAAGAGAGTTCCAGCCCACAATGTGCCACACTTCCTCTAGCATATCATAAAGGTGAGGGATGGGCCAGTTTCCCCAGTTCCTGCTTTCATGGTGATAGAGTCCAAAGCCAGACATATCTAGGGACTGCTTAGCATTTGGACTGGCCTGGAGCTGTCCCTGAACCTCAGTAGGGGTCTACATTGAAAGTGAGGGAATTTGACACCTGCTTCCCCAGCCTACTTGACCCCAGAAGATGCCTTCTTGGATCTTAGTGGAAGAGGGAGGTGAGTCCTGAAAGTGCCAACCTGCTGCCCAGGGCCCTCTTGCTGGTGGCCCCCAGGTATGGCTTCTATATAGAGGTATGCTAACACAGTGCAGTGGTATCCTGGGCTGAGCTCCCGGGGCAGGGCTCCAGCTCCTTGCTCAAAACAATCAGTGTCCCAGAGGCTGCGAGCTAAAGGCACAGGGAGGGAGGCAGTTTTTCCCTGGACCCACTACTGCCAAATTCTGTCTGCCCAAAATGTGCCACCCTTCCTTCAGGGAATATGAAGATATTCCTATGGAATATCATAAAGGTGAGGGATCATCTACCCAATGATTCTAGAGATGTCTGCTTCCCAGTTGGATGTCTCCATCACCACTCCTGAGCTAGAAGTAATCAGAGTAAGAAGCCCAGAGGTGCCTCCTTCAGCCCAGGGTTCAGCATCCTGGGAGGAAGAGAATCCCAGACACTTGTGATAAAGAAGCTAAAGGCAGGGAGTGGCAACCCTACAGCCCCACTAAAGTACACACAGGAGGAAGTCCCAGTGCCTTGACACATCTCTGAGGAGAGGGTACCAGGAAAGGCAAGGTAGCATCTAAATCCCCAGGGCTGTTGATCAGAGGATATGCAGCTACCAACTTTACCCCAGTTCCTCCCCCTCTGCCTACAGCCAGTGCAAAGAGATCAAATATTCATCGCTTCTCTGGAGCTAAATAATACATCAATGTAATAACAGGCACAAGGCAACTAATCACCCCCTTTCACCTTCCAGCCCAAGCCACAGCCCAGCAGGGAGGCAAACAGGGACAGGACAAGCCTTGGGTGGCCATGCACCCACTATGCCCTGCTAAGTGGCATGCACCTGGCAGCAGATGCCCAGAGTCCGCCCCGGGTGTCAAGACAGGCTCTGTCAGGGGTGGACAGACCTTCAGCACTCGCACTAGGGAGTGGGTGGGCAGGCTGGTGGGGAGGACAGGCCGGGGAGCTGGAGGGTATGGAAGCTGCAGCTGCAGCCAGCTCTAGCAGGTGCCAAGCAGTCCTTCAACATTCCTAGCAGGCCATGTTTGGGAGGAAAGGAAACAGTGAGTGTGTCAAGGAGGGTGCAGTCAGGCAGCAGGGGGAAGTCATAGAAGGTCAAGGTACTCCTCCTTCCTGTCCTGGAGGCTCCCTAGGTCTGCCGACCTTGTGTCATGTCCTGTGCCCACAGTAGGAGCACTGAAGAGTGTGTCTGCCGGGCATTACCAAGCAGAAGGGACCAGTACCCCATGGAGGTAATTAAAGGAGCAGATGAAGTTAACTGTGTTGGACACAGGCCCCTAGGGAGAGGAGACTGCCTCCCAGCACCCTTCCCCCACCAACTCCTGCCAACACATGTCTCTCTCTAGGGTGACCTTGGCTGTTGAAGACTGGATGGGCAAAAAGTCTCCTAGAGAAACAGGAGAAGGGACAGTCCTTCCCCTTACAGCTCTGTACCATTCTTAGAAATCATGCACTTTTAGAGTGACAAAGGCTCCATCCAGGGTAGCCAAGGACTGTCCCCTAACCCAGAACCACTGGCAACAACCTGGGGTCACAAAAAGTGGAGATGGGCTGGGGGCACATGAATAGCTTGCTGCCCTGGATCTGGGGCACTGTGGCTGCCAGCAGAAGCATGGGCTGGCTTTGGCGGTGAGGTAGGAGAAGGCAGTTAGTGCTGTTGGGGTCCCCTGGTGAGGGATAGGGGAACACCTCGTCCCCCTCTGTATCTTCCAGATCCAGTGCCAATATTATTTCCTGGTGAGACCTACCCAAGAGACTCTCTCCTGAGCTGCATCAGCCCCATAAGCATCCAACTGTCCGTGATCTGTGTTTACCAGGGTACTCCTGATGCATCTAGAGGACATCCAAACAGGGGCTTTATGTATCTGTGTTGCCAAGGGAATGCGTGAAACCATAGCTGTGTGGAACTATGCATCTGGGAACAAACAACTCTGCATGTGGGTCTTGGGACAGGAGTGTCAGCATGCCTGACACAGTGCCAATAAAGAGAAGCTGCCTCGACCATGCTGTTGGGTATCCAGAAGAGGGGCGCCCTGCAGGGTCCTACCCTCATTTCCCCACTCTATACCTGTACCATCCATGTGGGTATCACTGGCCTCCACAAGATCCCGGCATTTCCGCTCAGTCTCCTTCACCTCCGGCACATAGAAGTCTCCCTGTCGTGCCAGTGGGCACATAAAGTGGATATGATCTTGCTGGTAGATCTCTAGCCGAGGGTGGGCACACAGCTTCCGCTCCTAGCCAGAGTTAGAAAAAGTAGAATAAGCCCTCCAGGTACCCCAACTCACTTGGTCCCTGGGTAGCTACAGGAACTGTCTATTGTCTGTGGGTGGATGTGCCTCCCTCCAATCTCTTCCAAGGTTAAAACTCCTTCTGAGGGAATTATCTGCAAAGCCTCCCTAGGAGCAAGGCCCCTATGCTCTAGAGTATAGGGGTCTAAGGACCCAGGAATCCTTAACAACACTTTAGGACAGTTACTAAAAGAACCCAAGAGTCTGGCACTGCTAATTCTGCTTATATGTCTGGGACCAAAGAGCTGGTCTCACAGAGCTATGAACCTTAGCACATTTAGGCCATCCAGGGCAGGGGTTCCATAAACCCCCAATGTACCCAATTCAAGGTCTAAGCTGTCAAAACTTTCCAGCCCCAAACCCCCTCCTGTACCAAACAGCCTCTTTGCCCTAGACAATACCAACTAACCCAGAAATATTGATTGAGGCCAGTATCTCTGATCCTGGGATCTCTCTAGCCTCTGCCAGCAGACACATTACCATAGACCCTGCTTCTGCTCCCATTCTCCTTCTAGATCTGTCCCCTACTGGAACTATGTCAGCCTCTGAGACTGCAGTTCCTATTCCTTCTCCCAGGGCCAGGGGTTCAGACAAGGGAGAGGAGGCTGAACTGGAGAAGCAGAACCATGTGGGTCTAGCTCTAGACATTACCCATTGGGCTAAAATACCAGCTTCTAGGGTCCCACATTCTGAATGCATTTTACTCCCCTCTGCCTGGACATGGGCCCCAATGTTCCCTGTCCTCCAGAGTATAAAAGCACGCAGACACCGCACAGGTACCCAACGGCAGACAGAATGAGAACAAGGGTCAAGGGTCCCATGCTCCAGGCCTATCCCCGCTTTCCTTTGATAGAGCACAATTACCCACCAAGATGACTGTGGGCCCCTGTCACTGCTCACCTGCCAACCTCCACAAATAGCTATTTATAGCACCCGCCAGCTCTCACCACAAGCTCTGAAATGAGCCTTCCACTTAACAGTAATGAGAGCCTTATCGCCTGGCTTGGAAAAGCCGTTCCAGGACTCCACTTGTCGACCTGCCTGGCCAACTGGAGGGTTGAAGAGCCTCTTCCAATTAATGTCAGGGAAGAGGGCAATATACATGATCCTACTGAGAGACAACAAAAGGAGGGGGAAGCCTGAAAGGCAAATCCTCCTAGGACCTTCGGTGCCAGCATAGGAAGTCATATAACCTGGCCCAGGGCAGCTGCAGCTCAGCCTCCAATTCTCAAAGCCTTGCATCCTGAGGCTCAATGTATGCAACCACAGAGGACCACATCCCGGATCCAACGCTTCCAAGGTTAGTGAAGGAAAGTCATTAGTTTTCATAGTTGGAGTCCACTTCTGCTAACCTGGCTGCTCAAGCCCCCTCCAGCTCACAAATCCATGCCCCAGTTTCTGCCGTCTCTAAACACAGTCACTATTTTTTTCCCCCCCAGAACCAGGGATTGAACTCAGGTCCTTGCGCTTGCCAGGGAAACGCTTATTCCACTGAGCAATCTCCCCGGCCCCACAGTCACTATTTTTCATGGCTGTCTTGCTCTTCCACCCACACATACATTCACCTCAGCCTTGGTCCTTGGGGGACTGATAAAAACAATACCATGAAGCAAAAACTCCCAGGCTCTGAGCCCTTCCAATGCCATCTCTTAGAGGTAGGTATCTGTCCATCCTTAGTCCCCACTCAGCAAATGGGGCAAGGTTATTAAGGACAGGGTCAAGGAGGCTCTCTGAGGAAGGGGCCAGACCTTCCCTGGTAGTTTGAGGGAAGAAGAGTTCCCAAATCCAGGAAGGGCATGACTCTTCAGCAGCATCCTCAGGGTCTGGGCACCTAAAGGCTGTAAAGTGCAGTAGCTGAGTGGTCATCAGCCATCTTAAGAGCTGGATTTTGGGGATTCTCTCCAAGAGACTAAAGCCTATGTGCACTCAGAGATTCCAGGGACAGTGGGGACCCTACTCCAGCCTCACTACCATTCAGACCACATCCCTAACTCCCATTCTGGAGGAATTGGGCAGTAATAGAAATGATCAGAGGGAGTAGTGTTCTTTCCACTCTCTTCAGGCTGGGCATTAGGGTGGGCAGCACCAGGCATCCACCCTGTACCACCTGCTCTGCCAGCCCCCTCGTTGGCAGGCAGGAGGCAGCTTTGCGGCTGCTCTGCACATCTGCCTCCTCCAGAGAGCCTGGCTCTGAAGCTGCCTAGCTGTGGACAGCCCCGTTGCCATGGAAACTGCATCCTCCATCCTTGCTGTTGCCTTCATCTCAAAGCCATCGGGAGAACAGAGGAATGGGGGTTACAGAGGCTGCAGAGAAAACTGTGGCCTGACTATACGACCCTTCCTGCTCTGTGTATCCCTCCCTCCCCGCCAGCCTCCTGAAGAGAAGCAGCTGCCCGGATCTGCCTAAGACCCAAAGCTAGCCTGGTCCCAGGCTTGCCACCTGGGGACCTCTGGCCCTCCCTACTGGGGGGGAAGCTCAAAGCTAATTAAAATCTCGTTGACTGCTCAACCCCAATCATAATACATGTCTGATCCTGTCAAAATGCAGACTGGGGCAGAGGAGAAGGGGAAATGAGGAAAGTATAGAGTTGAATGTCCAACTTGAGCCCACAGACAAGTAAAGGGGCTTACAAGCTTTCCTGAGCGACCCCTCTCCCCTCCACGCTCTGCTCACTGAGCAGGAATGAGTCTAGTGGGGTTGGAGACAGAACAAGGGGGCAGGTCTGGCCATATGCCTTTCCCTGAGAGATCAGGCACAGAGGACAAGCCTTTCCCCTCCCAGCCAGGTGCAGCCTCTGGGGGTAGAGAGAGGGCTTTTAAGTCCTCACTGCACAACAGGAGCTACAGCCCAGGCAACATGTCAGTGAGCTGGTAAGTATAGAAAAAATCATTGGAGGAAGGCAAGGCCAGCTGCCTCTTCCACAGCTAGCCCCAGGGAGCCCTCTGAGAGTAGACTGCCAATGGCCAAGGACACCAGCTCAATGCCACACTGGGCTGGCCCAGGTGAATAAAGGAGTCTGGATAGGCCTTTAGTACTCCTATTCCTGACACTTGCTTGGACTACCCAGACAATCAGAAGCATGTGGAAGCACTGCTGAAACAGGGGAACCTGCTCTGGCCTCCGAGGCCACTGGCCATCTGACAAGCCCACCACTCAGGTCTCACTCATGCACGTGGCTCACATGGACCATTAGGCCCTCGCTGAGGGGGAGAGATGCAATGGCTTCCTTAGAAAGTCTTTAAACTCAGAGAGGAAGGAAGGAGGAGAGACAGACCTCAACTATCATCATTTTTGTGTTTTGCTCTCAGAATATCAGCCTGTGCTCTGGCTTCAGCCAGAGGCATGGAGTGGGTGAAAGACAGAAGAGATCTGGCCCACACCAGAGGCCAAGAGTGGCTATCAACCCAGATTTCCCATGGACTGCATTTGCTCAGAGATAGATGACAATGCTCAAAAGGAATACATGGGTGTGGGCCAAGAATGGGTACACATCTACACAAACTCTTGGCCCAGAAAAGGAAGAGGTCTGCCTGATGCATCCCAATCCCATTGTAGCTCTTTACCTCCTACCTCATGGGGATGAGAGGTCCTGGGCCCTTTTTGCTTACCTTTTGCTGCCCAGTTCTACCCACCCCTCTATGCCAGGCTGGAGAGCCAGGCAGCCACACAACGAGCAAGCAGCTGTTGCATCCCACCCAAGGTGGTGGCATCTTGCTGGGTGAAGTGATGCATGTTCATTTTTAATTACAGATACCAACGTGTGCCCGCCTGCACCCAGCAGTCCCTGCAAGTGGGGGCTCAGACCCTAGAAGCCCCACAGGCAGCTGGTTGGCATCACATATGCAAAGTGTTGGATGGGGGGGTAGCAGAGCAGGGATGCTGCGGACTGAATGAAGCAAGTTGTTATTATTCCACCCAGGAACTTCTGTGAACTTCCCTCTCTCTGGCTTCCTCTTATCTCCCTCAGGACTCCCAACTGCCTCCTGGCCAGGAACACAAACCTGTATGTGGGATGCTAGCAGAGAGGGTGGGGGCCTACAGAAGGCTAATGACTGTCCTCCCCTGCTCCTTTCTTCAGTAGCAGCAAGACCCAAAGCTCTGAAAATAACAGGAAAAGGAGATAAGAAGTGAGAAAGACTACCAGGGAGTGGACAGAGGGTATAGGAAGTGTCAGAGACAGCCCCAGGCAGGAGTCCTCCAGGGCCTCAGTCTAGGTACTGACAAATAAGTGACTTCCCTCTGGACCTCAATTGCCCCAACAAAAGGAGTAGAAAGAACTTCAAATAAAGCAGGGAACTGGAAAGGATGAATAAAAATACCATTATGTAAAGATAAGACGGGCAAGATAGCTCAGTAGTCTAAAGCGCCCGCTTAGGCAGCTGCAGGGGACCGAGGTTCAATCCCCGGAACCAGTGCCACACCAGCCCTGCCCCCTCAGGGTGGGCTGAGCCAGTCAGAGAAAGAAAAGAAAAGAAAAGAAAAGAAAAGAAAAGAAAAGAAAAGAAAAGAGACAACTGCACACTTGGAAAAATCATGATAATTGAACTTCCATAAACATTAAGTCACTGTTAACTAAAGCATAGTCCATTCTTCAGTGCACGAATCTCCAAATTAGAAACTGTACTAGAAACAAGAGATCAAAGATCAGGTCTAGCCCAGAACTAGTCTGGGAACCTCCTAAATGGCAAGGGATGGCAAAAGAGCTAGGTAGGCAGGGCCAGACTTGGGCAGAAGCTTGGGGAAGACTGCAGAAAGGGAAGTGTGAGTGAACAGGGTGGGGAGGCGAGGTGCTGTGCCTGGCACCCCAGCCTGCTGTGCCTGCTGTTGTTATTGCCTGAAGACTTTTCATTTTCACCTCAGAGCCGGCAGCTCGCCATACAATTTACACCTCTGCTCATCTCCCTGGCGCTACTCAGGCCCTGGATTCCTGGGTGGCGCATGGCAGGGGCCTCGGCAGCAGTGAAGCATCAGGATAGGCTGAGACGTTGAGGAGCAGAGAGAGAATGGCTCTCTCTTTGCAGTCACTCAGGACATAGGACCTCAAGCATGCTAGTGCCCAGGCAGACGAGGGAGCCCTGACCCTGCACCCACACTCAGTGTCTTCTTTCCCCAGGGCACAGAAACCTGAGGGGCACAGGCTTGAGTAGCCCATGGAGAGCTCAGCCAGAGCTCTAGGCAGGTCAGACCTGAAATCCCAAAGTTCTCCCTTCTAAATATGGGCACCTCTAAATGATGCCTTGCCATGACAGGCTCCACAGCTCACTCCTCTCTGAAATCCATCTATCTTTGTAGCATTTGTGCAACCAAGGACCTTGAGCCCTGTCCAGCTCACAAGCTGATGAAAATGCTGCTGACTGATTATCCAGCAGCAAGAAGGCTGCTCAGTGCTGATGGAACCACAAAGCCACACACCTGGGAGCTAGAGGAGTCAGGAAACGCCAGAGGGGAAGGACAAGTGGACAAGAAGGATAGAGAAGAGATGGGGCAAAGAAAAGGAGGGAAAGAGAAGGCTCTGAACTTCCCAGTTCCAAATGACTCTGACTTCCTCTCCATCCATCAGGAAGTCCACCCTGTGAGAGCCTTAGGTTTCCTGGCCTAACTAGCTAGCCTCTTCTTATCTGAGGGCTCTGCTAAAGGCAAAGTCATTCTGCTCCCTGGGCCATTTGCCTTCTCAGAACATTACCCTACCCTCATCCTAAATCCCAAGTTTTCCACAGAATAGCAAAAGAATTATTCCATGGTAAATTCCATCTGCCTAGGGAAGGCGACTCCCTCTGGACTGGTGATGGCCCAACCCCACAGCACCATCCAGACAAGCCTCAGCCCCCAGGGACCTGCAGGACTGCCAAGCTACAATATCCAAGCTGGTATTTCAAGAGTAGTGGCTCCCACGCCACCCCAGCAAAGGCTGGCTTTATGCTTTCAGTCCTGGGGGAGGAGAAGGAATGGGTGAAGCCAGGGAGGCTGAAAAGCAGGTTCCAGTGCCTAGGTCAGCAGAGGAAAGAGCCTGGTCTCCTGTGGGTTTTCCCACACCTCCACCCCCAGGTACAGCTCCCTAAGGGGTGCCAAGGATCCAAGTTCTGCTATAGTAGGGAGAAAGCTCTTGGCTTAGAGGTATTCAGGAGCAAGGCATCACTGCTGCTCCCAGATAACTTACTTACCTTATTCAGAGTTTGGGTGTGGCCTCTGCCTCTTCCTTCCCTGCTTTCCAGCACTCAGAGAGGCCTGTTCCTTATCCTGGCCTAGACACTGTCACTCACTCATCTGCTCAGATACCATCATTGGTAGACAGGACCCACCCCAACCTCTAGTCTCACTGGATAGCAGTGCCTCTGTCTTACCTGTCACCCACATAAACATTACTGCCCATCCTTCCAGACCCAGCCCAAATACCAACACCCCACAAGGCTTGTTCAGCCTTTTCCATGACTCCTATCTTCTTTTTAACTCTTCACCCTACTCTCCAGGTATGACTAAGCTGTCTGGGAGAAATCGGAAAGAGTGTCCAGGGGCCAGGTACTGGGGCTGCTGAATGCTTTTCTGTCCACGCTGGAGCAGACTAACTAGCAGGAGGTAGCTCTGACAGTGAGCTGGCCCAGGAGATCCAGTGAGGGAAGCCCAGGAATGGGGCAGCCTCTGCCTCATCAAGGGTGAGGACATAAGACTCAACTGCTGCCTGCAGCAGCTGCTTCTTGTGCCAGGAGCATCTGCAGGGCACCTTTTAATGAGTGCTTGCTGGGCAAACGGGCATAGAAAAACAGCCTCAGTCTCCAGATTGAACTACCTGGGCCACACACCGAGGGACAAGTGGAATTGGGCCATGTTACTGTCTTCCCCAGGCTGATTGGTTCATGATTCCAAGTGTACCCAGAATTCAAGACAAGTCCTCAGCTTCTAGTCCCAGTACCATTCATGCAGTGCAGAGTGATAATGGGCACATAACTAGGAATGGCCTCAGTCCACAGGACTCAGTCTGGATTTCACCAGTGCTTCCATTCCTTGGCCTTGGGTAACCTCGCTCTCCAGGACTTTTCCTATTTGTAAAACAGTGGGGATACTGGCTTTGATGAGGACCCTATGGCTGCCTCCTCACTGGATCACATACCCAAAACAATACCACACAAAGGAAGATTAATTAAATATCTACAGAATAAGCAAAGGGGAACAAACTGGCCTTGTACATGGCCAAGTACATGTTTGACCTCTGAAATATAAACCCCAGCCCCACCAGCCTCTCTTGTTAAAATAAAGCTTGGAACCCTCTGCTTGTCAGCTGGGCAAAGGCGGTAGGCAGAGAAAGGGAGATTTCAAATTCCCCAGGGGGCTCCCTCACCTGGACTCCCACTGCCGGAGCCTAGCTATTCTCCACTGGTATTTTCACTCTGGCATGGGCATGCACCCACCCACTAACTTCCTTAGAGTTGCTGAGGCAGGCTCAGGAGAAATAAACATAGGGCTTAGAGCCCAATGGGCAGAAATCTAGGCAGGGTGTGTGTCAGTGTGTGTGTGTGTGTGTGTTTGTGTGTGTTACTGGAGACTGAACCTAGGGCGTTGGCACTGAGCTATATCGCAAGCCCTTTTTTTTTTATTATGAAATAGGTCTCACTAAGTTGCCCAGACTGGGTTTGGATTTGTAATCCTTCTACCTCAGACCCTAGACTGCTGGGATTACAGGCATGTACCAACACATCCGGCTAGAATCTAGGTTCTGACCAGACTGCTGTGAACCTTCCTGCAGCCCACAGAGCTTAGAAGATGACTCATTTCCACAGGCACCAAAACCCCTAACCCCAGTTCCCTGAAGGCTGCCCCATGCCCATGGCGTTATCACGCTATTACCTAGCACCTCTACCTTACAGAGACCCCAACCTACAGCTAGCCCCCTTCAGGTCTACCTCCCAATGAGTACTGCTCCCCCGGAAACAACTATCTTCTCTGGGCACACCTACCCCTACCTGCAGGAGGATGGGCCTGATACCTCCCATCCTCACTCAGTTGCTGCAGCAACCTCGAAATCCAGAGAAATGAGCTTATGGAGAAGATATGAGACCTTGCTGGGAGAGGCGCAAACTTAGGGGGAAGAGGGCAGTCAGTCTAACACTCTCTGTGTTCCCCACTAATTGCTACAGTCACAAGCCAAGTCCTGCTCTAGTGGCCTTTCATGTACAACCCCATATATGGGATCCCCAGTTCCATCATTCAATCCTGGTCTGCTCCATGTGTTCAAAGCTTTCTTGGACATTATTAAAACTGGTTTTAAGCCAGGAAATGGTGGTGGTTGCCTGTAATCCCAGCACTCTGGCAGGCTGAGAGGTAGAAAGATCAAAAGTCTGAGCCAACCCCAGGTAACTTAACAAGACCCTGTCCCAAAATAAAAAGGTTTTTAAAGGCCTAGGTATGTATTGTACCTCAGTGTGAAGGCTCTGGGCTCCAAGCCCAGTACTTTAAAAAAAGAAAGAAAGAAAAAAAAAATGATTACTTCTACCTCAGGTAAAGTTTAGGGCCTTTGCCCATTCACATCTTGACCCTCTCTCTCCTTTGCAGGCAACTTCAAGGAAGCTCAGTTCCCTTCTCCCGCTGAGAGAAGATGCTCTGGGCTCTGGAATAATCCCTTCCTGGATGCCAGTGGAGCAGCTACACCAAGATGGAGCAGCTTGCATTCAGTGATGGTCACATAGTATCCAGAAATCCCTCACACAGTGGCTTGGAGTGCTGAGCCTAGAGGATTCTCTAGTAGTTTATGTGTGAAAAAAGGCAGTTCCAGCTCCTACAGCTCAGTTTTCCAAGCTGCCAAGCAGAAGAAGGCTGGCCAGAGACCCAGAGCTGTCATGCAAATCACAAAGCTGGGATCTAGCCATACTTTCTAGAATCCCCAGAGGGGTCTGAAAAATGCATCTCTTTGGGCTCTTTGCAGTGACCCCCAGGTCCCTCACTGTCTCCTGAGACAAATCATGCCCCAGGGCTCAGGCACATCTGCAACTGGCAGGATAGCAGCTGCTCTCCACTTTCCCCACCCAAAGTTCTGAGACCTACTCACCCAGCCTCTCACCTCAGCCTCTGGGGAGACAGGTGAGTCTGCCAAGCCCTCCCTCCCTTCTGGCAGCAGGGCTCCTGGCCTCCTTCACCCACTCTGAAACAGAATGCTGATGACTGTTGTCATTCCATCTGAAGAACCTTCATAGCAGTCCCACAGCCAGAGAAAAAAGGGTATGTGTGTGTGTGTGTGTGTGTGTGTGCATCATGCTTATGGGTAAAGGCAGCCAGCTGTCAGGGCTGAGCGTCAGAAGCGCCCAGAGTCTCATTAGTAGCTGCTTTTCTCTGACTACAGGGCAGCAGGGAAAAAGGAGGGTGGGAGATAAGCTTTCTACCCTGTTTCCAGTGACTCCTGGGTTGAAGAGGCAGAAGGCCACCCTGTTGACTACAAGCTGTGAGCAGCACACAAAGCCAGCTCCTTCCTAATCTCCCTAGGAACCAAGGTCACTCTAAACCAGGAGCAGGGCCAGGGATACAGCTCAGCAGCTCAGTGCCTGCCTGGAAAATATAAGGTCTGGAGTCCACCTCCCAGTACCCCCTCCCAAAAAACCCAACAACAACAACAACAAAACAGGAACAGAGGCAGCCCCTGTCCCCTGCCATAAAAACAAGATCAGAACCTTGGACTGCCTCCTCTGTGGGCCGCCTGATCTCTTTCTCTCCATCTCACAGCCACACACAAGCATGCTCCCAGATGTCTCCAGGAGAAGCCCCTTGCTTTCCTCCCATATCATGGCTTCCTCAACCCAGCCCCCACACCCCCCCAAAAAAAGGAGTTTAGAACACAGATGACAGGCTCCCACAGGAGGGGGAGGAAAGAGAAAGGACTTTCATCAAAGAGGTGACGTCAAAAACAGGCAACTTATGAAGCTGTCAGGGGCCGGGAAATTTGGACAAAGGTGTCTAAAAATAAACTCCTGAAGCCAGGAAAAGGCTTTGGTGGCTCAGTCGTTCACCACCACACCACATGCCATGCGCCGTGTTCTGAGGTCTGGAACCCATAAGTCTCTTCCTCAGGGGGTGCTCCTCCAGATTAGCCCTTGAGGTTGAGGAAGGCATAGACAGGACCAGACATCATGGATTAGCCTCTCCCTGGAGAGCATTGGGCGGGCACTGAGATAACCTGCTCCCACCCTTCCTGCCAACCTGCATCCTCACTTCCAGCACACACCCCTCCAGCACTCCTAGGTCACAAAAGAAACTCACCTTGATGCTCCCATGCCTCCACCCTAACTTCACAACACCAAGACAGCCTTCCCATTTCCAGGTCCACTGGCCTGCCTCTGCAAACCTGGCTTTGACCACAATGACCATAACTGATCACTCAGGGCCTCCTTTACTCACTCTCCAGCCCAGAATCTTACACCTCCCTACCCAGTACTGGGTTGCCATTTCCTGTCCTTTTCCTTGAACTGTTCTAGAGGACAAAGTCACAAGGCTCCTTTCTCCAAGTCTGCCAAGCTCCCACTCTGAATGGCCCTCTTGTTGTATATCCTGGCCCTAGCCACAATGGCCTGATGCTCTGCACAGCCCTGGATGTCATCAGCTGTCCAATCCCAAAACATACTCTCTAGGCAGGGATGGGCCGGCCTGTTCCAGATATGGCTCTAATTAAACACTGCAATAATTCCCCACAGCATTAGATCAGATCTATGCTTCTCTCTCTGCTCTGCCTAGACCATCCTTACCTCTTCTCCAAAGGTTATTTTAGAACTCTGCCTTGAAGTGACTGCCTTTGAGAGGCTGTTCCTGACCACTCTACCTACAGGGGCCCCCTGACTTTCTCACCCTGTTCTTTTCTAGCACTTATCTTTTCAGTTCTTATCTGACACTTAGTACTTACCTTTATCGCCTGACCAGAAACATCAACACTTGAAATCATACCCTGCCTGGAATCCAGCATACAGATACTCAAAAAATACAAATTAATGAATAAACATCACTTCTAAGCCCACAGTGAGGCTGTTTTCCTAGCACCCTAGCTTATAAAATGTTGAGAGGAAGAAAGATGTCTAACAGGGCAAGGTCTTTAGGATCTCTGCAGATACAAGGTCATTAGGATATACCAGATCTTCTGGTACCTGGTTCTCCCCTTCTTCTAGGTAAGCTGGGCTGCTGGCATTACTTCCTTCCAACAATGGAAGAGGAGACAGGACTTGCCATTGGCGCCCCAGTCCTAGGTTCAAGGAGCAGGCTTGTTAGCCCATCCAGAGGCAGTGCCAGGACAACACATGGGAACCTGAGCCTGCTCAGCTAATGGGAGCCTCAACACTGCGCTCTGTAGGACTCTAGCAGGATGAGGACAGAGTGGGCTTATGCATCTGCCTGAGCAGGGAGTGCAGGATGAGCTCTACAGATACTGCCAAAACTAAAAGCCTACAAACTAGACCAGGTTCTGAACAAACTCCTGGGAGACCCCCCCACCCCCTGGCTCCTAAAAGGTTGTGGGCATCTCAAAAAGATGTCATTGGCTCTGCCCAGCTTTCTAGCTCCCCAGATAATGTGCTACATTAGGGCATCAAGGTGTTTCCCACTACCAAACTACCTCTGATTCCCTACCATGTAACATGGCTGATCTCCCAAAATACATACCAGAACCATGTCTCACCTTGATGTAGGTGTCCAAAGCAGGATGGACCCGGCGGATAGCCAACCAGATGGATAGAGCAGTGGTATAAGGGAAGGTGGCTGTTACCACATGGCTGGGTGCTGGGAAGGAAAATATCTTGAAGCCAAATTTCTGGTAGAGATGGATCAGTTCAGGGGAAGGCGACTCTTCACCTTCACTCAAGATACTGCCCACTGCACAGCGGCACTTCTCTGGGGGCACCTGTAGAGGCAGAGCAGTGTTCAGAGCTGGGCAGAGGAAGAAGGTGCTCAGGCTTCCTACTGCCTGTGGCAGCTCAGGCCTGGGAGGACCACCTGCTCCACAGACCACAAAGCCCCAGATCCCAGCACAGGGCTCTTTATTTTTCTGCCCATACCCATTCATTGCCCCTGCCTATGCATCCTGCTGCAAGCCTCGTATACACCCCTTCATTAATTCTTGCAACAATTACACCACACCCTGCGCTGGAGACCCAGGGATCACCATGAGGGTTCAGACTTGGTATCTGTCCTCAGGGAACCCAGGAAAGGGAAGGATGGAGAGGACTTCTGCACCATCACCTTCCACACAGACTATCAACAGCACCACTGAGGGGCCTTCCCATCTCCTGAGGGTCTCCAGAAAGGACTGATGACTGGCTCATCCCAAGGTCTGGATCTAGTACAGCTTATTGAGTTCACTGTCCTCCTAGCTCCTAGAGGAACAAGCATCACTGGCAGAGAAATTATGGCAGCTAAGGGAGCAGAACTGAGGAATGTGGACAAGAAAACAGTCCACAGCTCTCTTCTTTGCTGGTCACTTCCTAGGAAATCTCCGTGTGTGTGTGTGTGTGTGTGTGTGTGTGTGTGTGTAGAGTATAAAGGCCAGGGTGGGGACATGCCATCTGGCTGTGGAGGGGCTGTGAAAAGCACTGTCAGAATGGTAGATCTCTTCTCCAACCTAGCCCCCATCCTGGGGTGTAGCCAGTCTCTCCCTGGCTAAGCCCCAGACCAGTGGCTCCCTCCAAGTCTTGCAGCCCCTACCGCCAGCACTTCTCTGATCCTCTCTCCCTCCTCACCCTTCTTCCCTTGGTTCCTAGCAGCCCCGGCCAAATGAAGCTCTTCTGTCCTCCAACTCTACCCGGGATTGACCCAACGCCTAAACAGTCAAACTTTCTCTGGCAACAAGAAGCTCCACTTTGTTTCACTTCCAGTGATCTATTTCTCTTGTTCATTTTCCTGCCCTTAAGTTATCAGCCCTTGGCCTGCATTTCCAGGAATAGGTGTCCCTGAATCCAGGACACACAGACCTTGGGGTCTTGATTCTGAGTTTTGCTCACCTTGAAGGCTCTCTTCTCCCCCTATCTGGGGTTCACTCACCCCTAAATTTAAACAAGCCACTCCCTCTGCCCCTATTTAGTTCCTTCCCCAGTCCACCTTCCCAATACTATGTAGTCATGATGGCCTCTGCCCTCCCAGTCTAACCCTTTCCAAGCCCTGTCTCGAATTCCCTGGGACATTCTCAGTCCTCATTTGCCTCCTGTATTCTATCCAAGCCAGCCCTGCCTTAAAATCACACACTAGGACTTGTGCATCTACCTTGCCCTGTTGTACATTGCTCTCACCTCTGAGCAGAGGCTCACCCTCTCTGGCTCTGGGCCCCTTGCTGCTCTGTTGAATCCAATGACATCAAACCTGACTCAGAGCTTTAGCAGCAGGTAGTACTTATGTGCAGTGGTTATAACCACAGTGGGAGAAGAGCCAGCTAAGATGTGAATCTTGAGTTATGTGATCCTCACCAAGTACCTTGGCTTTTTAAGAGTCTCAGTTCCTTGACAGCTACTTATAGCCCTGTCATACTAAAAGCTATTTCACAAAGGCTTAGCTTGGGCCACACACTCACCAACTCCTCTATGATAGTTATTGGCTGTTAGTGGCTAAGACACAGCTACTAACAATAGTCCCTTGACCTCACATATGTATCTACACTGATCCATGAAGAGGCAGTTCCTCCCCACCCATCCTTCAGGGTCACACAGGCTTGGTAGTGCACTCTCCTCTCCCTACAACCTCCCCTGCCTTATCAAGCCTGCTGGTGCTAGCAGCACAGTCACTTCACCCAGAAGTTCAGGAGACTGCTACAGTACCACCTCCTGTCTCTAGATGGTGCACCTGCCCCACTCTGCTCCTCATTTGGAGGTTTTTCAGAGGCATCCCCTGATAGGCCAAGGGTTTGTGCCTATCACAAAGCCTATCGCCATGTCCCTGACCCTAGAAACCTGTGCTAACAACAAAAACATCCAACTGAGGTTAGAAGGAGCAAAGTGTGGAAGGTTACTTGAATCAAGCTTGGGTTCCAGGATTTTCCCTAGTACCATTTCAGCAGCTCTCAGAAAACTTCTAGCGCAACTCTCCTCAATCCACAGCAGGTATTAGAATACCATGGTCACCCTGCTGAGAAACTCAGT
>NDGM011000369.1:0-12872 GCA_002564305.1 Octomys mimax
TGAGCTATTGTGATTGGTGCTCTTATAGATGTTCACATACAGGTAAATGTTTGTATACTTGTTTTCAATTACTGGGGGCACATACCCAGGAGTAGAGCTGTTTGGTTATCCTTAACTTTGGGGGGAAATGCTACCCCATTTGCCCAAGGGCTGCATTGTTTTACATTCCCTCCAGAGGGGATCCTGAGGAGTGGGAAGCGGCATCTCAGTAGAGTTTTGGCTCCTTGGTGACTGTTATGTTGGTCATGTTTTCCTGAGATGATTGTACACTTGCATATCTTTTTGGGAGAAATTGTTGTTCAAGTCTTGTGTCCACAGTTTCCTTGGCTTGTTCGTCTGTTCATTGCAGAAGGGAAAGGAAGCAGTGGAGCACGGGCCGGACTTCCTGGCTGAGGGTGCCCCACACCCAGAAGAGGGGCAGACTCAGGGTGATGCCAGGAGGGAGGCGGCTGAAGGCTTGGCGTTGGACAGATGGAACCACAAGTGGCCATGAGTCACCCCAGCTCTGAAGCCTCCTGGGAACTGACAACTTCCAGGTGAGAACAGAAGCCAGTCTGCTCTGAGCAGGCAAAAAGGATTACAAAGGGATGGCAGGCGGGGACATGGTGACACTGCAGACAAATCAGAAGGATGCAAGATGGAGTTGTCTTTGTTTTCTTCCACTCTATCTGAACACCACAGACTGGAAATTGTACAAATAATAAAGGTTTATTCAGCCCACCATCCTGTCTGCTGGGAGGGCCAAAGCTGAGTCTGATAAGAGTCTTGTTGCTGGGGATTCTTTGCAGAGCGTGAGGCAGGACACAGTGCACCACATGGTCAAAGGGCTCACACGAGACAGAAACAACTGGTTTTCCAAACAGGCACAGCCTAGAGATAACCCATGGCCTTATGAATCCATTAATCCACCACTGGGTCATCTATTCATGAGGGCAGAGCCCTCAGACCTAATTGCCTCTCAGAGATCCCACCTGGACCCATGCTCAATAATTCATGGCAGGATTAAATTTCTACAGGACTCTTGGCAGGAACAGGAACAAAAGCAAGGACTGGTAAGAGGTGGAGAAGAGAGCCCGCCTCACCTGTGGATGGGGTGGGAGTCGGGGGACAAGCCCAGCATGATGCCTGACCTTCCGGCTGCTGTAACTGTGCCAAAGGGCCATGTCCCCGAGCCCATGTGGCAGGAAGAGCAGGGCTGGAGGAGGACGAGGGCACAGATCTCTCCAGGTCTTGATTGCTTCTGGAAGAGCCCGGAGTGCTGAGAAACCTCCCCACACCCTGTGGCTCATCACCGCACATGGCCGGCCACTCCAGGTGGATACTGCAGGGGCTTCTCCTTCTGCCAGTGTCAGGTTTGATCCTTTAACCCTTTACTCCATGCTGGACACAGGATGCCATCAAATTGTCTCGCTTCTGTCCCCACCTTCCCGTTCTTACTGTGGAACCCTGCAGTGTCCTCTTGACTTAACCCCCAGGCCCTGGCCTCCCCCACATCTGCCCTTGGCATGGCTGCCAAACAACTTTCCGTAAATCTCTTCATACTGCCACCTGGCCCCAACTCTTGTCAAAACTCCAATGGCTTCCCATTGCCTATGAGGTAAAATCCAAGTCTTACTCTATCTTATGGGCTTCAAGTTCCAGCCTTTCCCTGTTTTCACTTGCTGAAATATTTTGCTTCTTTCCAGGTGAAACAAACAAACAGCAAAGCGAAACAAAACAAGCCATCCGCTCACCCATCTCTCCCCACCAAGGCCAACCCTTCTCAGAGCAGCTTCTCAGGGTGCCACTGCCCCAAGTGCTCCTGTCACACAGTCTGCACCTGAGACATGCTCTAGATGCCCTTCCCTCGCCTTCTCTTGCTCTCAGGATGTCCAGTGTCTGTCACTGAGCAAGGCCAGACTGTGCCTCCACACCTCTGGCCCAGCTTCATTTCACCTTGTCCCCCTTCCCACCTGCTTAATTCACAGCTATGGGAAACAGGGAGGCACCAGAGAGGGGTAAGTTGGTTGTTAAAATATCAATAGAAAGAGTTTAGGCTCAAAAGTTGTGAGAAAATCACTGCTTCCCTGAATAAAACCACAGCTCAGATCTCCCAGGGTCTATTATGAAGACAGACTCTTGCTACGGTTGGCTCTGGCACGTTACCCAGAAGTCAAGGACTAATACTGGGTCCTCAGGTTGGTGCAACTGGGAGGTGGTGGAGCTGAACAGAGGCCCATGGGCCCTGAGGAGGTGACTTTGGAGGAGCCTGTGGGGCTCCAGCCCCTCTCTTGCTCTCTTTTCCCCCCTGACTACTCATGGGGCGAAGTTTTCTTCTGCTGAGGCTCCTGCCATGAGGTGCAGCCTCACCACAGGCCCAAAACCCACACCTTCACAGAAATTATAAGACTCAGAAGCCATGTCTTACTTCACCTCATCTTTAGAGAACTCGTTTTCACAGCTGAGGGCCTCCCTAACTGGAGACGGGCCTCTCCAGTTGGGGCCTCTCTGGATGCTCGGGGCCACTGCTGGTCACACTGTGCTTTCCTTTGAGACCTTTACCAGAGCACCCTGCTGCCATCAGGCCTGCTCTGTGTAGGACGATGCAGCTGGAGATGCCATGGGGGGCCTGGAGAGATGACCAGGAGCTTTTCTCCTGACAGGCCGCAAGGCCGCAAGCGCATTCTCCTCGCACGGGCAGTGCTGGATGAACCTGAGGTCAGAATTCACAAGTGTTTCTGTAGCCTGGAACTGGCACAGTGCTTTGGCAAGCAACTGACCACAGTCCATGTGGCCGTGTACTCAAAGAGAGCCTGACTCTTGAGCACAGAGGACCAGACACAGCTTCCGAGGCCCTGGGTCCCCCTGGGGCTCATGGAGCCACGCTGACCTCAGCTCCCTGCCTTGCAATTGGACAAGGTACACTTTGTACTCAGCTGGCCAAGTTGCTCAATGCAATGCATCCAGGTGAGAGAAGTGAGGGATGTGTGTGTGTGTGTGTGTGTGTGTGTGTGTGCCTAAGCACGTGCATGGGATTTTGTGCTGGGAAGATTAAGTGTGGGGGCAGGGATGGGGAGAGACTGACATTCTATGGTCTTGGTGACCCAAGGCCTGTCCAGATCCTTGTGCACTGTCCACTGCACGTGCTTGGCACATCACTGGCCGTCAGCCTGAGTGCCTGCACTCGCTGGCATGGATGGAATGGAGCCTATCCTTTGGAGAGCTGGGGTTGAGGGGAGCTTTTCTCCTCCAGCTCTTCCTGTATGAGCCTACTTGCTATAGTTATGAAGTAAAGGGCCTGAGCTCATGTGAATGTGTTTGTGCATGATCGAGTGTGTCCATGTCAACATGCACATGCATGAGAGTAAGTGCACAAGGAAGAGTGTGTGTACAGGTGTGTGCATGATCCTGGGCTCCTGGCTATGCCCCTGGTGGTAGGCAAGCAGTGTGCTTTTGCCCTGGGGACAGGATGGTGGCCTCTGTTCTTTATGCCCAGAAGTGCTGCTTCTCCTCTCTGCCTGGCCACCTGTGGAAGATGGGCTGTGCCCCCCTATGGCTCCCTCAGATCTCATCGAGGTGGTCCAGAAGCGGGGGAAGTTTGCCTCCTCATCTGCCTGACTCATGGCTGTGACTCATCAGCACACTGACAAGGTTTTTGTTTTTCAGTCAAGCAAAGCTTTGTTGAATGTTTGAGTGAAAGCACGATATACTCACGTAATCAAAATGCTACTTCGAGGAGAGAGAAGAGTCTTTATTGTGTGAGCAATTGTATATTTCTGAAAGCTACAAAGTATACTTTAAAGCACAGAATCTAAATAGACTTCTCCATTAGATTGCTTGAATATAGTGTTGGGGGGGAGGGAGAAAGGGGGAGGGAAGGGGGAGAGAGGGAGGCTGCTTCTGCTCTTCTATAAACCCTCTGAGATGTATGGCACCTCAGAGCCTGGCCACACAGGGCTGGGCAGGAAAGACCTGGTGGCCTAGGTGTGGGACTGTCCAAAGCAGAGGCTCTGTCTTCATCTCAGACCCCTCAGTTTGTCCAGCGCCATCCCCAGCACATCCTAGGGTGAGGGAGTGAAGGAGACTCCTAGAAACAGATCGATCAGCTATGGACATACATGCATCCCAGGCCACAGCCACTGCAGGGGAAGCTGTGTGGCTCTGACCCCTGAGCCACCTACTAGACTTGCTGACTGAAGCCCCTGGAGCTAGAGCCCACCCCTGGGTCCACATCTGCTTGCAGCCATCTCTGACCCCAGCCCCACCCACCTTGCTTTCAGGATCGAACCCTGGCTCTCCATCGTGCTCTTGGCTGGCCCCACTGCAATCCTTGGTGTCTTCAATATTCTAAGGCCCTGTCCTCTGGTCCCTTGATTTCTTCTCCCCTTCATAGATCCTAGACTTTAACGTTCTTAAGCACTGTGAAGCCTCCCAAACTTCTTCACCCACCTCTTAACCACTCCATTCTCCTCCTTCCTTCCAGAACCCTAAATCTATTGAGCTGCCATCACCAATCCAACCATTATAATGAGCCCCTTATGTACACATTAGCTTATTAGTTACACCCTTGTAACTCTCACAAAATTTCTACTCTTTGTCTTCCTACACCTGCCCCACCCCCATCTCAGCCATTCATTCTGCAGCTGAATATGGATGGAAAAAAAGATGGCACACATAAGGTTACCTTCCTTTTAAATTCAAGTTATTCCTTGGTACTCACTGAAAATCCAACTACTTGTCCTCATGCTCCTAGGTAATTACTGTTTCACTCTGTATCCATGCTCCAACATCTCCACTGCATCTTCACTCTTGTCTGACAACATTGGTTTTGATATCATTTAGGAAAAAATCAAAATTAGAAGAGGATTTCAGCAGGCCCCCATCATCATATGTTCATTCATTAAACTGAGCCCAGCCTCACAGAGCTCCTACACCAGGAAGGAGTCCAAAGAAGACTGCTTCAGACACTTTAGTTTGCCTCCATGCCTCCTACCTTCCCACTTCATTATGCTGTCTGGGGATTTTCTGTTTCCTTCATGATGATTTGATTTTACATCTCCCTAAGGATGGAAAGAGTCTCTGCTGGGCCTCTTTGTCTCAGGCCTACAAAGTTACCCCACTCCTGATACCAATTACTTTGAAGCACAAGCCTAGAAAACTAAAGGGTGAATTAGAATACAGAGCATTCACAGCACTGGGCACAGATTAAAATCCAAGGGATGCAAATGACAAAAGGTTGTTTTCCTTCTGGCGGAGGCTGCTTCTCTTCATTCAAGCAGATCTCAAAGTCCCAACCACTGCTGCTCTTTCTAAGAGCATCCGCTGTCTGGTGCTCCTTGTTCTTTCCTTTCTCATGGTGAAGCCATTCATCTCCATCCCCACTGACAAATCCCTTCAGCCTCTATGTTTAACCTATTCCCTGTTTTCCAGGTTAGTCTGGCTTGCTTATGTTTGATTTTTTTTTCTACTTTTATCATCATCATCCTTTCTTTCCATTTTTAAAATTTATTTTTGGTTTTCCCTATTTTCTAATCTCTTTACTTCAGTCAGGTGACTCTTGGATGAAAAAGAGCAATCAAAGCAATTCAGTTCGCTCTTTTAGGGTTGCTCTCCTTTGAGTTCCCATACTTTGGTTGGAACCAGCTGTCCAATTCTGAGGTCCCAACTTCTGATCACCATGCCCTCACCAACGCCTTGAGAGTTTATTAGGCTCAACACCAATCAAAAGCACCAAAAATATAAACCAAAATGTGTAGCATACAATGTAAGACAGAGAGCTTTGCTGAACTGGAAGAGCAGCTGAGACACCAAAACCAGCTGCTTGCATCTGGAGGAGGGAGGCTGGGGTGAGGAGCAGCCAGGTCAAGCTCCAGAGAGGAGGTGAAGCTTGGCCCTGTGCCTTGAGGCCATGTGCTATTTAATATCATCTTCCTGCTCTCCTCTGATGGCCCCTTCCTTCCCCTCTTCTCCCTACCCCATGTAGCATCCTCCCATGGGCTAGGCTGTGTTCTGGACATGGTTCTCATTCTACCATCTTCCAACTGCACAATAGATCTCAATTGTGTCCCTTTAGCTTGCCACAGTATGTGTCTAGCAGCCCAACTCTTGCTCAGCCCAAAGGCTCAAGACTTTGTGAGGCACAGGACAGTGACTATTGTTTAACATGAAACATGGTATGTGACCCTGCAAGCCTCCTGTTCTATACCTACCACCCAGGCTTACTTTTCCATGACACCTGGGTCTATGCCTGCATGTGGGAATGGCCTCAGAAAGACTCAGACAAAGCAGTAAATGGATAGTATCTGGGTGGTAAAGCTGAACCTTCACTGAGTCTGGTACCTCAAGGATCCCTGGAGCATTCACAAGGCCCCATCCCAGGTCCAGGGGTCAGTGACATATGCATCGTATGCAGGCCAGGCATGTGGGACATCCTTTCCTGACTTTTCAGAGGCTGCATGCAGAAGGGCCAAGCTCCTAGTGCCACCAGTACTGACAGAAAGACATCCCCTTACCTGCAGGTCTTGGGTCACCTGAGTCCCTGGGAGGACCCCTTTTACCCTGAGCTCAGCCTCTTGTCATAGGTGTCAGGAAGGCAGGGTTCAGTGATGCCTAAGAGGAGCCAGTGCAGAACAAGCATGTTGGAGGATGCGCTGCCTGTCACTGGCACCCTAGCCACTTATAAGACTGCTGCTCTCATGAGGAATGCAGCGCAGAGCTGACACCTGAGCAATGACAGGAGCTCTCACCATGACTTGCATTTTTTTTATAATTCTGTTTTTCTCTTGACCCAATTAAAAAAAAAAAAAAAAAAAGGTTTTGGTCCCTTTTCCCCTGGGCATAGAGGCTGTGCTAGTTTGCCTGGCTGTGGGAGGGGTGTGGCAATCAGTGTCTGCACAGCTAGAGAAGACAGAGCAGTGGCGAGGTTGAGGTGAAAGCCATTCTTCCTGGATCTGCTGGCCTCCAGGAGTGGGGTGGGGGGAGATCAGTGTGAATGACCTCTGTCCTCATACACAGTTTCCAGAATCCTTCCTGCCCACCTCAGCTGTCCTGCACTACCTTGAGATAATTGTGGAAGACATTTATGCCCAGACCCCACAGGGTTCAGATTCTCTCGAATCTGAAAGAGGGCTCAGTCAGAGTTTTCACATCTCCCATCAAGGTCATCCCAAGCAGCCAGCTTGAGAGACTCTAGCCCAATAGACTGGCTGCTGAGTTAACCCTTCTTATGAATGGGCCCTGGAGCAGCCACTGGGCATGTAGGAGGCCCATGGGAGGGGAACTCAGGGTTGTTCCCAGCTTTGAGCGCCAGACCACGTGTGACATCAGGAAGACCACCTAGCATTCCTGAGCCAGATTCAGCATCTGTAAAATGGAGACAGAACACAACAGCAGTTCCTGTCTCACAGCATTGTACTGAGAGCAAGATGAGGCCAAGGGCATTAGGGGTGTCCTGAGAGGCAGAGCCATCTGATAGGTGTGTAGCTAGGCAGGTAGCTAGGCAGGCAGGCAGACAGACAGACAGACAGAGAGACAGACAGATGACAGATGGTAGATAGGTAGACAGACAGACACAGAGAGAGAGACAGACAGATAACAAATGATAGATAGATAGATAGATAGATAGATAGATAGATAGATAGACAGATAGATGACAGAAATGGACCTGGCCTATGTTATTATGAATACTGGTAAGTTCCAAGATTGGTCATTGGCAAGCTGGACACTTAGAGAGTGGTGAGTACAGCTCCAGTCCCAACCTGAAGGCCTGGGAACTAGGAGAATCTTGATGCTAGATGCTGTAGTCCAGGCTCAAAACAGTCAGCAAGAAGAGCTCTGTCTTAGTTACTATTTTCGTGGAGGTTGGTTCAGCTTTTTGTTGATGTAGGTCCCCCCACCCCACTGACTGAGTGAGGTCCACCAATCTTCAGGGACATGATATTTAATACTCAGACAATGAGTTCAAACGTCAACCTCATCCCTGAACAGTCTCGTAGACATGCCTAGGGTAAGGCTTGACCAGTTATCTAGGTAGAGTCTGGTAGATACACACAACGAACCATCAGGCACACATAAAGATGCCTAGTGTAACACTTCACAAGTAATCGTTTGCCAGTTGCTGTTATTGTTCATGATTATTGTCACTTAGAGAAAATTCTCTCATTTCCTGCCTAACCTCACAAGTAGAGAAAGTCTGAGTCATTTGAGGCACTCAGCTAGTGGATACTGCCAATTACCAGAGAACAGTGCCACTCTCAGTCATTGCTGTACCCAAAAGTCCCAGGAAAGTCATCACAGGCAGGTCTCTTACTGACCGCCCCTGCATGCAGGAGTGGGGCCCAGGAGGTGGACAGGCCCCTTGAAGGACTGAAGTGAGTTGTGGCTCACACAGGGAGCAAGGATGGAGGTCAAGAGGAAGGCAGGTGCCGGTGTGGTTGGGACTGCAAGAGAGACCCCTTTTCTCCTAAGGTGGCTGAAACCCCAGGGGTCTGGGAGCTGGAGGTGCTCTGACCAGACTTCTGCTTTACAGCTATCATCCTCTGTTCTTCCTAGTAAAAGCTTCACCTTCCAACACAGCCAGCCCCTGGGCCTACAGCACTCTGCACTCAACCTTCACCAGGAATTCTGTTGTGTTCTCTGCCCAAGCTTGCACTCTCTGCCCTGGCCACCTGCAAGGCCGGAAAGACCCTGGGACCTCACTCTGTCCTGGCTCCTGCCACTCCTGCACAGGGCATGGGGTGCTGCTTTGAGCCCCCCAGATGTCAGCGTGGGTGAGGCAGACTCACTTCCTTGAGACACCTAACACATAGAGGATTGAGGGTCCTCAGACCACAAGGGCCCCGGTGTCTGTCTGTTGCCTGGATATACCTACCCCATGCACTCCCACTGAAAGCCACTCCTGGGGTTGAATGCTCAGATACAGTGGCCTTAGGGAGCTCTGTTCTCCCACCCAGGTGATCCCCTTTCCTCCCCCTTAGTGGGCACCATGGCTGGTGGACAGAGTATCTAAAACAAGGAGTGAGGAGGGACTGATCATGGCTGTGCAGACCCAGCCATCAGGCAGCTCATGCACCCAAATCCCCAAGTCTGATGTGGGGGAAGCCACTCTTCCCCTTACCTCAGAAATGCAATCACCGGCTTATGAGCCATCCGGTGGGGGCACTGGATGTGTGGGGACCGTGGGGTCCTAACAGTCACCATGTGAAGTCCAAACTGCCACACACTTGGCACTTGACATACAGGGATAGGATAGATACCTGCTTATCTCAACAGCAATCCACCTCGCAGAGCAAGAAACCGAGGCTTCGAGTGATCACCTTGTTCCAGTCACCTGCCCCTGAAGCAGCCGAGATGGGTTTGAGCCTGGAGCCAACGTGTGGGCCACTTCACACCCTCGTTGGTACAGTGGTCTGACCTCTCTGGGAGCAGGAGCTTGGGCAGAGGGATTGTTGGTTTTTATTATTCTGATCAGCCTAGTTTGACAGCACAGGGGTCATTCCACACTGGCTGTTTTCCCCACAACTGGCTGCAGAAATGATACTCAGAATCATCACCTCGTCTGTGTGCGCCCATCAGAAACACTACAGACCCCAACACCTGCAGAGGCTGCCGACGTCAGCCCTGCTGTCCTACGCGAAAGGTCATGCAGCCCTGGATTGCAGGCAGTGACAGAAATGACTTAACTCATCTTTCATTTTCCAAAAATTGATCCTGAAATGGATCATGCAGTGGGCTGTATGTCCTTTCGATATGAACAACAAATGCTGAATATTGCCAAAGACAGGGTAAAATCTGTGTATACAGGGAGGGAAGACTGGAGCAGATCTAGAAACAATGATGTAGGAGTGTGTGTGTGTGTGTGTGTGTGTGTGTGTGTTAGATAGAGAAGGTGGGGAGGCTGAGTACCTGAGAGGGTCTTTAGACATTCCCCTGCAGCTCCAACTAGGAAGGGTTCTGCATTAATGCGCTACACCCTGGAGGTGTTACCTTAAAAGCAGTTTGAAAACCATTGCCAGGGTGAATGGAGAGCTACGGAGGAATTCTGATGAGAAAAATAACACTGTAAGACTTGCACTCAAGAAACATCACCCTGCTCTGCTGGGTGGAGAATGGGTTGGAGGAGGGAGGAGGACAGGTGGTCGCTGAGAGGCAGCTGTGTGCTTGGTGGCAGCTGGGACCACAGCAGAGCCAGAGAGAAGGGCTGCAGGTGGAGTGTCTCAGAGGTCAATTGAGAGGGGTGGGTGGCTCCTGGAAATTGCAGAGTGTAGAGGAGGGGCCTTCTTTTAGGGCCATACATCCTGGTTTGGGAGGTCAGTGCAGGAGTGAGCAGGGGGCAGGTTCTAAGAGGGGTGGGCTGAGTATTGGCCACATAGGGTGGTTGGGGGTTCAATCCCAGAAGTCATTAAGCTCACCAACCACTAGTGGCATTTTTAAGTCTGGGCCTCAATGGGGAGGACTAGGCTCCAGATATAAATGTAATTTTTTAATATCTACAAAGTATTTAAAGCTATAAGAATGGGAAAGAGCACCTAGGAGGGAAATGAGGTCTAGAGAAGGAAAGAAGGGCCAGGAAGGGAGCCTAAGGAACCCAACATTCGGAGGGAACCAGAGAAATGAGAACCAGGAAAGGAGTAGCAAGACAGACCCATGTGAGTAGGACGGGGTTGGAGGGTCTGAAGCTCCTGGGTCAGTGCTCAGTTAGGGCCTGTGAGTCCCTGCAGTGTGACAAGGGTGAAAGGTGGCCACTCCTTCTGGAACATCGATCTATCCATGAGGACTCTGCTCCTCCCTGGCAAATGCCTTCTCTGAGGTTCCTTGGCCCAAACACCACAGCACCGGCGGTGACACACCCAAACCACAGCAGGCGGTGGAGGTGGACCTGCCGTGGACGTGGGCTGCACTGTGCTGTAGGAACTCTGAAAGGACTCCCGGGCACCTGCAGAGTGCAGGAGGGGACAAGGAGGCAGGGAAGGGCCATCCGAAGGTGTTGGCGCAAGCATGTATCACTGTAGGCTAAGCACTGGCTGAGAGACGAGGAACCCAGGACAAGGCTGGCCCTTGGGAGGTCATGGCTGGGGGGCCCAGGAGACAGAAAACAGAGTTTCCGGGGAGGGAAGATATGAGGTTGTGGTCATCATTGTCAATGGCTTGTATTTTTGGGCTACAGTTTGTATAATAACAATGAAAGCTGCCACTTGCGGAACATCTATTCCAGCAGGCACCTTCCCTGCAGCTGCTTACATAAGCACAAGCCCAGGCAGGCCTGAGCATCTTCCTGGCTGACGAGCTCCTCGGGACAGGCCCTGCAGCCAGTGAGGTGGGAGCACTCACAACAGGTGTGTGCTGGTCCCAACTGCGCATGCTCTCTACAGAAATCTTCCTGCTTCTTTCTCCTCCTTCCTCGAGTACCGGGCAGAACTCCTCGCCCATTGGAGGCCTCATCTAGACTCTGTGGTCTCCATCGCACGGCTGCTCTGTGTGTCCAGTTACTGCTGTCACTCCATGTCTCAGGGGCAGCTTTGGAAGATGGCAAGTCCCCAGAAACCCACAGAATGAATTTCAATAGCACTCCCACGGCTCTATGAAACTGTCAATGAAGGAAATCATCTTGGGCAGGAAGCCTTCGCATCACAGGCTTTGTGACTGCTTCATCTATTCATTTTTGCACATGCAGCCATTATTTATTTAGTGTGCATTGTACACTGGTTAAGAACCTGGATTGTGGAGTCCAAATGCCTAAATTCGAATTCTGACTCCTTCAGTTTGAATTTTGTAAGCCTTTTCTTTCCATGTCACTTTCCCAACCTGGAAAACAGGAAGAACAGATCCTGGAGCTAAGGTGAGGTTGGAGTGGGGAAATATGCTGACAGGGCCTGCAACAGAGCTTAGCCCAGCAAATGCCATCACATCCCGGGCCAAGAGAGGCCAAGTCCGATGCAGCGTGCCTCCTGCCCTCAGGGTGCTCCCATGCTGGTAAGGAGGCCCAGGCTGTTCTGTCCCTCTAGCCAACCAGCCAGGACATGGCTAGATGAGGCTGGCCCCCTTGGCCTGGCCAAGCAGAGTCAAATCACACCCAGGAGTCAACAGTCAGCTCTAACCCTTGGGCACGAAGACCTGTGTGAACTCTTGATGCGGAGTATCCTCCTCTGATCAGGTTCTTCTTGCTCAAGCCAGAAACATCTGTCTGGCCATGGCAGGACTGACTTTTTGGGTGCCAGGAGCTGGCTCTAACAAGGGCTCATCCTCCCAGCAGGCTGGCTGATGATCAAGTCTCAGTGTGCATAAGGCTGACCCCAGGCAGCACTCAGCGGACAGCACAGCCCGGTAAGAAAAGTCTCAGCCATAAGTAGGGCACCAGTCCGGGCTTTGTTGTCGGTTAAAGACACCCACTGCCCCCAGCGCTTTGTGCAGGAATCCTGGCTGCCACTTCATTGAGGTGACAGCCTGTGATCTCTCCCTTTTGCAGAGCTTGGGCAGAACAAGGCTGGAGTCTCATTTGTCTGCCTGAGATGGAGACTTTCAGAGCCAGGCAGCTTGAAAAAATGGAGTGACAAAAGGAGCCAGCCAGCAATTAGGTAATGCCAGCCTGCCTGCTGGGCAGCTGTGCACAGACCTCACTGTAGAGAACACTGGGAGGCCGGAGAGAAGCACTCGGGCTCTGGGACACAGATGCACAACCATGTGGGAGGGCGTCAGCCAGGTTGTGTGTGAGTGTATGGGGTGGGGGGACCTTGGGAAGTGGCAGTGGCCTGACCTGTCTGGAGGAGGCTGCCTGTTTACGGGAAGGAGTGAGACCCTGATTGAGTCCTACTGTAATTACTGATGACTGGACAGAAGGTCAGTGGGCATTCAGGATGGCAGCGTGCAGCCAGAGGGGCCAGTGCCAGGCCTGGCAC
>NDGM011000371.1:0-12306 GCA_002564305.1 Octomys mimax
AGTCTGTGGTAATTATACCCTTTTCATTCCTTATTGCTTGTATTTGAATTTTTTCTTTCCTATATACAATTTTTTATTTAACAACTGAATCATTGTATCCTATGAAGTTGTTTAATATCACATCTAAAATTACCAAATAATTTAATAAGTTTTGTTATTTTAGTATATAGTGTTGTATAGCATTAAATAAACAGTGAGTGGGCAAGATTGCTCAGCGGACTATGCGCCTGCTTCGGCAAGCGCGGGGACCAGGTCCCGCGTGCCTCCCCTGCCCACTGCTGCGCGCTGAGCGAGCGAAGGACTCCGGGCTGTTGTGCACGCGGCACACGCCAGCGCCTCAGGACCACGAGGACCATGAGGAGCGCCGGCTGCGTCGCGAGACCCGGTGCAAAATGCATAAATGGAAAAAGAAAAGGAAAGAAAAATAGTGAAATCTCACTTGCTAACAAAACAAATTTAAACACATAAAATTAGGGTTCCACATTTCTACATTTATATGAACAAAACTTTGAATAGTTCCAAAGTTCTATCTAGATTAAGCAAGATTAGAAAACATTTACCATCAATAATATTTCCTTTGCCAGATGAAGATATAAACATGGAACTATGTTTTGCTTATAATTAATTTGTAGCCATATATTTTATATATAATTACTAATTTCATTGATAATTTTATCAAGATAAAATTTGGTTCTTCACTTCCAATTTTCGAATGCCTTTTTATCCACTAAATAATGCATTAATTTTCAGGTCTTTATACTTTTGTCTTAAAAATCAAAGAAAAAATATAATAAGGTTTCTTTCATAAAGTCCAAATGCTCTGTTTATTATTTGTAATAATATTTGTTAAATTTTAGACAAATACTAATCATAGTTGCCGAAATTAGTACATTTTGCAAGGGAGAATAAAAGAAAATTGAGTGCAATTTTCACTTTGTGAAAGTTAGAGGCAAATATAGTATAAATGGTTCAAGTTTTCTCATAAATAAATGTAAAATTTCATAGCACATACCATCACTTTGACTTCATTTTTTACAGTTACCTAAGAATTCATGCTCAAAGATTCTTCACTTAATCACATGATATCAACCTGGGGATATATATATATATAGATAGATAGATAGATAGATAGATATCCAAAACTGATATAACTATATTACAGTAAGCACATTACTTATACTAATACTATGACTCTGTATCTTGCTTTATAAATGATACTGAGTAATTAATATTGAACCAATATTCATTTAATTGTGTTTTTATCTGCATAGTCATCTTGTATAGGAGTTGTTATATTTATATTCTCTAAATAAGTAAGACAAAAGAACTTTCATGAAACAAATATTAAAGGCCTGCATTTGCTCTCCAGTCCTACATTTGTTAGAATATTTCTGGTAATAATAGCATAATGATTAACAAGTGTACTGAATGCTCAATAACTTAAAAATGAGGCAAATTATTAGCAGCATTTCTTATTCTATATTTTTTAAGAAAATATAACATCACTCTTGTAATCAGTTTCAAAATAAAATACCTGGCTAATTGTCGGAATCTGAACATTTGAAATTCCTGCTTAAAAAAAATGAACATTTGATTTAGGAAGATAGCTGCAACAAGAATTTTCTGTTTCTACACCAAAAGGAGTAACAGTGGGGCAGCTAGCAATAAAGGTTTTAGCTGTACACTGGATAACCTCCCTTTTCTGAAGTTTAATTTGTGTGTGTGTGTGTGTGTGTGTGTGTGTGTGTGTGTGTGCAAAATTTTACAAGCAAGGAACTCCAAGATTTCTCTACAGGGGTAATAATCAGCTCATGAACTGATTGTGATTTCTGTTCTCTGAGCGGGAGCTTTCAGTGTTTTATTTGTCCTTTGCCTTTCTTGAACAGTCAAGAAGATGAAAATAGTTCACATAGAGATGTGGAAACCATCAACCTGGAGGGGCTGGCCAAATAGCTCAGCGGATTAAAGCACCTGCAAGCAGGTGTAGGGGCTGGGATTCCATTTCCTGGCCTGCTGTGCTGGCCCAGCCCCCGGGGCACACTGAGAGGGGAATTGAGACTGGGCGTGGTGGCAAACCTGTAATTGCAGCTCTTGGGAGGCTGTAAACAAGCAGATCACTACATGTTCCATCTAGTAGTGGGACCCTGAACATCCTGTTTACCCTTCCCTAAAATACGAAAGAAAGAAGTCAACCTTAAGTCAGGTTCACAATGCTTTTAATGTAGCAGGAAAGAAGAGCAAATATTAGTTGTCAGATGTAGGAGACCTAAGGGCAGACATATTGGAGAAGTGGAAGAGGAAGAGAGTGAGGGTGAGGGTGTAAATGGTCGAGATGTGCTATATACATGTTCCAAGTCTCCAACAGAATACAACTATTAAACTATACACAGTAAACATGCACAGATAATGAAAATGACTAAAGGAAATGTAGATTGTGCTCATGAAAATTTATTTTCAGAAAATAAAAATTGTATTTATTTTGCAGATAAGAACAGACTTTCTTATAGAAATAAATCTTTTAGTTCTTAATAGTTGATCATTTCAACTGAGTTCTACTTTATAGAGTCCCTAGAATAAAGGCATGTTAATATTGCTGTGATCTACTTATTTACTAAATTATTTATTGATCTTCTGAACTGTGCTGGAGTTTTATAAATAAAGAGAGCAGAGAGATTTTTCCTTCAGGGATGAGTTATCAAGTCAAGAATCAGGAAACTAAAATCAGAGCAAACAGAATGTTTAATTAAAAAGTAGAAAATGGTGTAACTTTATTAATCTGTCCAATAATTCCAGCAATTTCAACGAGAGTTACATTTTTAAACACTAATTGAATAAATGAATCTTGTAGAGCTGAATATGTAGGTTATTTCACCTTTTAGGGTCTCACAATGGAATTGAAGTAATTGAATGAACATGAATAAATGATATGAACCAGGAATAGGATGAAGACACACTCACGACTACTGGAAATACCAAAGCTGCTTAAAATGTCCTAAATGCAAGAAACAATAACATAGTAGTACTAAAAATATATAACAGGGCCTGACAGAGGTTTTTTTGTTGTTGTTGTTTTTTCTGAAATAGCGCTTTCTAGATCTGGTTTGTATATTGGTCATATTGCTTTTACCAAATTGCTACCAGCCAATTCTATTTTAACCTCATGAATTTAAGAAGAAAGACTAGGAGAGGATTTCAAGGAGAGAAACAGGAGTTACACTCTCTGCCTGCCGAGATTTGTAAGATTTATCTATCTGGATATCTTAAATATTCTGGGAAGTTCAATTATTACAAGTGATTTTTCAAAAATTATTTTGTGTAGAACCCCAGAAGAAAGAACACATACTTAGTACATATTGACACTGAGGGGAATGAGGAGAGGTTTTGGTCCTGAGCAGAATACACATACATGCAAGGCTTGAAAATATGTAGACCCTAGGGGGCTGGTAAGTTAACTCAGTTGTCTAAAGCTCCTTCTTGAGCAAAATCAATCAAGGGCAAGGGATTGAGCTTGGATCCCCAGCACCACTTGCCACCCCAGACCTGCCCTTAAAGCAGACTGAACCAGACCCCCACCCAAAAGAAAGAAAGAAAGAAAGAAAATATATAAACCCTCCAACAATCCAAAATTTCTACTCGCATTAATGTGGAATAAAGAAAATAGTTAAAATAGCACCTTTTAAAAGATAAACTAAATAAACAAACAAAAACTTGCATTTCATGTTTTAAGTTTTTTAATTAATTAATTTATTTATTTGGCACAGGGTCTCACTACACAGCTCAGACTCGTAGTGATCTTCCTGCGTCAACCTTCCCAGTGCTTGGATTATAAGTGCGTGCCACCATGCCCGGTTTCCATGGCTGGCTCAGTGCACCTGGGGTTCAGAGGCCGGCATGGCAAGCTGTACCAGGGAATGAACCCAGGTCCATGAGCTTGCCAGGCAGGTGCTTAAACCACTGAGCTATCTCCCAGCCCCTTATATTCCAGTTTTTAGTAATAAACTAATAGAATAAATAATGAAAGACTGCTTTTTAAAAAAAATGGATTTAGTACTGGGTCTACAGGATCTCACTGCATAGATCAGACTCGTAGTGATCCTCCTGTTTTCGGCCTCCCAAACGCTGGGGTTACAGGCACATGCCACCATGCCCACTCTCAATTGCTGTCTTTGCGTCCCCCGGGGGCAGAGCCAGCACAGCAGGCCAGGTATTGAGCCCTTGATCCTTGCATCTGCCTAAGCAGGGGATGAAAGGCTGCTTTTCTTATGAGAGTAAGATTTAAAGTACTATTCTAGCCCACTGTGTAATATTTTATGATATATGATAATTTTAGTAGTATCAGGATCTTTACATGGTGTTTCAAAATAATATTAACATTTAATCTTGTATTTAACACCTAGAAGTTTTAGGCCTTTGCATTGATTACATGTGTATATTCTGAGATTCAGATAAGTAAATGATTTGGGTAACTAATGCTGTATTATTTTCCATTTTAGATCACCATGAGCTAAAAAGATATGTATTTAATCTTAAATTTAGAATTTATTCATTACCTCCAGCTTGCCTGTACTATTTTAAAAAGGTGACCACAAAATAACATATAAAAATTAGGAAGCCAGGATATTTGAAATTACACATAATATTTATTCATATATATATTGGTGTTCAAGTCAATTCTATTTTATGATTATGGTAAGTCGCGCTCCAGGCCATAATCATTTTCCCTAGTGATTAATGTAGCACCACTCCATTTTCAGATGTTGTTTTCTTAATTTGACTGGCCAGGATGCCTTTTCCCTGTTGAAAAACAGGTGTAAACATCAATACTGAAGATAAGACAGGGACCTCACGCTGCTTGCTGGTGTTTCTGTATAGCGAATTCAGCAGGTAGAGTCTGCAGATTGAGTAGGGGCCATTTATCAGAAGTAGAGAACTGGAAAATGTTTGGTGTGACTCACAGACTTTTACTGAGAGAATGACAGGAAACCTTTTAATAGCAAAAGAATCTGTCAAACACTCTCTATGTACAAGGGCTGTGTGACAAACAAGCGAAATCAAACCCCAGCACAGTAATTATAGGTAATTTGTGAACTGTTTCTATGTTTCTCACTGGGTAAACGATATGCCTTCCCACTCAAGAGGAGATTTGGCTTTCTGAGGATCTTCTTCAGCTTCTCATAGCTTGACTCTCTGAGCATTCTCTATGCTGGTCTTTACACTTGCTGCTGGTTTGAGGGAAAGGAAGAAAGAGTTGGACATGAAGCAGTAAACTATTCTTTTTGTCTTGTAGTATTTTCTCTGTATTTGAATCAATATTTTAACTGAACTAATTATGGACTGCAGATGGAAAATTATAGCTTGAATCCATGTTCAGTGACTTCCCTTAGGAATGCCATATTGAAATAAATTGTAGAACTTTCAGAATAATGGGTTCCATGCTAGTTGACTCAACACTTGTTAAAGACTCCTAGGTACTTCAAAATTATTAGAAGGCGTTACCAGCATGTTGGGGTAAGAACTATCAGAGTCTGAAATATACATTAACATCATTTGTGAGAACAGAAGAAGCAAAATAACAACAATAATAACAACTGGCTTCTTTTGTTTATTTGTTTCTAAAGATTGTTTTTATCTTTTTCCCTCTCATTGTTCTCCTAAAAGAAAACAGTCTGAAAGCATTTAACATGCATATACAGATCCATCCTTAACATTCCTTTAATCCTATATGGTGGTATTTGTGTTGATTTCTCTGTGTTGTTTCCTTGTTTACTTCTTTGACAAAGCATGCCTTGTTTTTGTTTTACCTATGTGTATTTTGCAACTGCATGTCAAGCATTTCAAATGACTCAGTACACAGATGAATTCTTGCCATTTTAATTTCACTTTACATATTGTCAAAAACCTGCTTATTCTCAAACATAGCTCCAAGATTTGGCTTTGTGACGGAGCATTTGAAAAGTGAAAAAAAAAATGGCAATATATGTGTGGTTCAGTTTTGTATCCTCTATCCTGTTCAAACTTGTAAATGCTAAGCTTAAATGAGATATATGTATGTATGTTTTATTTGAATCATTTGTATTTCTTTTCTGTTTGCATGATATGATTTTGTTTTATATTTTGTTTTTTCCACTCCCCAGATGTTCCCACCACTTTGCCTCCCACTACTCTCACCCCCTCCCTAACCACTGCAACAGTCACAACCACTGTAGCCATAGCAACCAGCACAACCACATCCGCAACCACCAGCAGCAGAAGAGGTACAGTATGCTTCTTTGTTATGCCCTGGAAAGCACAGTAACTGGAGGTATGGCGGTTTTGTTAAAAACTAGAATAACTGAGATCCAATTTTAGTTAATGATAAAATAAATCGCTACCAGGATCATTCAAATGTGAAGCAAGATGATAAATTTAATCTTTTAGTTTATTTATGACAATTATAAATATATTGCAGAGCATAGATTTAAAAGCATGGAGGTTTCTAATGATGATCAAATATGTAATGCAAACATAGGATGGCTTTGCAGTCCCTTGAAATGTAAAGAACTTGTTCAAGAATGCAGAGGTAGCTTTTGCTTCTTAAGATCATAGGACATTCTTATAGGCTCAATATTCCTCTGCAGCTAGATTAAGATACCTAAAGAGCTGAATTTGTTCTAAAAGGGACCTGGCTCACGGAGTAATTGTCATAACACCGAGTTCTTGAGTAAATAATATGTTTGGGTATCATCCAAAATGACTTGATGAATGCCTTTTCTTAATCCATTTATAGGACATTCCAAAATGAATATTCTAGTATTTACCAGAGCAACAAGAATTAAGATTTGGCTCATGAGTAATTCCTGGATTCAGAGCTTAAATAAGCAATGTTGTTTCAAAAATGAGTAAACAATATTGAAGAAATTGAAGTATTCTTAAAAACAAATTACATAACTATATTATGATTGAGAAATATAATAAAAATTCCTGAGCAATTATTGAGTAAATTATTGAGAAATTTAAAAATTGAGGGGATTATATAAAAATGTTTTAAATATAACTTTTGCAGAAAGAATGTTCAGAGAGAATATTATATATACTTCTGTCTACCTTCTTACATAAGTTCATGTAATGTTGACTGTACTAATATGTGTTTAATTTAATAAATTAACTTGAAATTCACAGAGACTTAACTTACATTATTATATCTAATTAAATTGTTTCTAGTTTGCATTTACTTATTCAATTTCTTTACTCATAAAATCTGTTCACTTGTACTATCTATTTTCTTTGGGATTTTTATTTTAACTTTTATGCTAAATTAAGTTGCTAGCTTTAACGTTACTTTTGATAGTCTTTTTAATCTCTTTTTCCAAAAATACATATTCTAATGTCTAATATTTGTTAATTTAGAATAATTATGTCAATGATATTTTTCAGTCAAGCAGGCTTGTTGCACCAATTTGGATGGCAGTAGTCATCACAAGTTCTTAGAATTACTATGCTCTTACAACTATTTCAGTTCTTTGTAGAACTGAAAACTCTTGCGATATGTCTACCAATGAGAACAGTTTAAAGCTCTGTCTCACACAGACTTTGAGACAAATGAGAAGAAAGATAATAAAAATGAAGAAAAGTAAAGAAACAGGAAATGAAAGATATCTGAAATTCTTTGCTTTCACTTGTATTATGCAAAGATTTTTACAATTTTAGTCTAAATAAAGTGTAATTATTTCATAATAACAATATACGATTAAATCCTAGCTATCTAAATAAAACACATTCAAAGGAGAATTGTTGTATTATTTAACTATGTCTTAAAGAAGTCCTATTTATCCATAAAAGCCTAATATTCTGTTGTTCTTTATTCCTTCAAAAATATTTGTTGAGTACTTGCTCTATGAATGGCAATATGCCAAGTCTTAAAATTCTGAAAATTATTTATTTTATTGAAAATTATGAGCTTAAATGGGAGAAAAAGTTTCCTTAACAGAATGAAATTAACAATATTCTATTAATTTACACAAATTTTAAATGAGACTTGAATTATTACCTTTTTAAGTAGTTTATTAAAATGAAATTGATTTCTTAATTTTCTGCTAAACTCACTTTTGTTTTCCAGGTTTCCTGATACATTTTTTGTGAACTTTATAACATGGCACTAAAAATGCTAAAAGAACATTCTCTCCTCAAAAAAGCATACAAATAAGCTGAAAACATTACGTAATAGTGCGCAGGTGTGACTCTGTGGTGTGTCTCTCCTTACCTGCAGATTCTCCAGAATCTCATGTGCATATTCTCTCAGTTTACACACACACAGGAATTATTCTGTTTTTTACTTAAGAATCAAAAGATAAAATTATTTAATATTAGATATAAGGTATTGTGTAAGTTAGGCAAATCATATTATCCTTTCATAGCGAAAAATATTGGCCCTGACACTGAGTATTAGCTTAATCTTTGTACTTTCTTTTATCATTAATGAAAATTTTAGGATGAAAGAGGTCATCAAACTTGCCATTATTACTAAAATTCTAATTGACATTTGAAGGGTTAGGTAACTCCGTACATGAATATTGTTGTGAATTTTGCAGTCTATGCTTCTTATGCGATATTCTTCTTTTAATAAAATTTCATAAACCAACTTATTTGAATTGTTAGATGCAATTATGTTTGGACAGAATTCCTAAATTTCTGAAGTTTATCTGTAAATGAAATAATAATATGCTGCCTAAGAAAAGCTGAGAACCTAAAATGAGGAAAATTTTCAGGCTAGAAGACTTCTCTTTAGCTTACATATTTCATCCTTTCTCCCAGCAATTTGAAATAAACTAAATATAATGTATTTCATTAAATTTAACTGGTATATCTTCACATTTCATAAACCATAACATTTGTCTTTGTATACTTAATAAATGAGCACAAATAAATCTCTGTTAATGTCTCCATTTACATTTTCCCTGCTCCTGTTATTATCAGTTTTCCATTCTAGAGATGATAAAGATTGAATTTAAAATAAATTTAAAGAACTGCAGCTGTGACTATATTAGATATCAAAATGAAACAGTGAAGAAACCTATATTGACATCATCCTAATCATGACCTTGAGACTATCTAGCACTTCAATTTGTGCTTAAAATGAAACCCTGTGTGGAAGGAGAGGAGTTTCAAAGATAAGGAAAATCTAACCAATTAACAAAATCCTGTAAGCTGGTGCAAATCAGGTTGTTTCAAAAGGCCCCAGCACAGTACAACTGCAGGAGATATATATATATATATATATATATATATATATATATATATATATATCCTATATCTTATAAATGTGTCTTCCTTTGTAAGATTTAACAGAGGGCCCAGTGAGATAGTTTGGCAGTCTAAGTGATTGCCTGGCAAGTGCAAGGACAACCAGGTTCCATCCCTGATACCACATGCCATTCTGGCCCCACACTGAGCAGGCCACCAAAACCAGGTGTGTGGCACTCGGCAGTAATCACAGTGCTGGGAAGGCTAAGACAGAAGGATCAATATGAATCCGACCTGCTTAGCAAGACCCTAAAATAAGTAAATAAATAAGACATAAAAATACAATTAAAATAAGAGAAAGATTAACAGACTGCTTCTCCTGAAGCAATACATTTAAAATATCATATATGTATATAATAGGCAAGAGCTATACGGAATTGCTCTCATCTGCCACAACGAACATTCACCTCTGTAGGCATGGTACAATGTGGCTGGAACTTATACGGGCACATTTTCAGGAAGGTTTAGCCATATAAGAATATGGCCTGATTAGCTGGCAGACTGTACTGTCTAAACCTTGGATCTTGCACGTGGTCTATGTCCATTACAAAAATATACTTGCAATTCTTTACATCACTTTGTTGATATACTACGATAGGCTGTAGTTCATAGCCTCCAATTGAAGATGTTGAGCAAAATTGGACCACCCCAATATGGAAGGAGATTGAAATTAAATATATCATTCTAATAGGTAATGGAAAAGAGATAAAAAATATAGTCAGTACTCAATACATTGTGGAGTGATTCCTTAACTGGTTTTACTGAGACAACCATGATTACATGCGATTCTGTCTTACAACTTTTTGAAATGGTAGATTTTCCCCCTACTCTTTCAAAAACTGGTAGGTTTGTTTTGTTTTGTTTTTTAATTTGGAAGAAATCTTCAGTAGAGCTACCCTGACTTTTCTGAATTTCAAGCTTGTACATTAAATGTATGGCCTGCCGCACCAGCCCCGCCCCCATGGCGTACTGAGCAGGCAACTGAGTCCAGGCCTGCTGGGTGCCCTCCTGTAATCCCAGAGCTTGGAAGGCTGCAAACAGGAGGATTAGTTGTGTAGTGAGAAACTGTACCAAATTCATAAGTAAAAAAAAATAATAATAATAATAATAAATAAATAAATTAAACACATGAAGAAAATTATTAGGCTAACATAAATTTATTAGATACCAGAACAAATGCAAGTTCAATAATCCTTTGTATTTGTTGTCTTTCTGTTCTTTGAAACGATAAGACTTCATTTCTCAACTGAAACAACACATTTTAATTTGTGGATCTAAGTTGTAGGTTTTTTCTTTCTTAAGACCTAAGGCACCTGTCATTTAGAAGGCAGATATATGCTCTCTGATGCACTTTATTTTGCTAGGACATGGTGATAACTATGAATTAAATATTATCATTTATAAAATGATCCAGAATGTATTAATGTGAGTTCTGTTAATATAGGCATTATTTTAGTACATGTAACTTTCATCCTGAGCATATAATTTTAATTTTATAATTACTGTGTCACAATTCAGGAGTCATTTTAGCAACTTTATTTCAGATGATATTATTGAAAATTTCACAGTCATATAGGAGATATGGTGACATATAGCATTGGTTGTGCATTGTGCATGTATTCTGATTTTTAGCATTAGAAATCATACCTGAATCTTTTACACTTAAAACAGAATAACCCCTGAACTAACCATTGATAACTATTTCTTTCTTAGTAAGACTATAAATACTCTAGAAATATAGGTAATCTGACACACATGAATACAGTGTGAGTCTATCCAAATATTTTATATATTTTAATATAGCTAGATAGAAGACAAAATCCTGAAAATGATGATGAAAATTTTTATACATTTTATATAAACATCAAATGAGTTATTGAACCAAATGTAATTCTGGCCTTACGTGAGGCTTCAAAATAATAAAATTATTATTCTGTATATAAAAATGTTCCCATATGCCTAATTATCTCAACCAATATGCATTGTATTGAATATAATACAATAAAAACTGCTCATATTGCATTAAAAGGCAAAGATTTATTTTAAATTTAAGGAATGAAACATCAAACAATCTACTTGGAGTGGTACTGAGAAACTAAAAAAAAAGTAACATTCAAAAGTGAATACTCCATTGACCACAAAAATAATCTCAGAAAAAGATGTCTTTTCCGTTGCTGGTACATATTATTTCATACATACTATTTAAGGGAAAACAGGTTTACTTTGGCTCATGGTATCCAAGGTTTGTTTCACAGTGGCTGACTCCAAGGCAGACATCGCATGGGGTGAGTGCGCAGGAGCAGGCTGCTCTGGCAGTGGGAGATGGGAGCAGCACTGGGGGAGAGTTCCAGAAAGAAAAGGATGGAAACCAGGATGGTACTGCGCAACACACCCACATCCACCCGGAAGTGCACAGTGCTAATCCCCTATGCACTTCAGAAACCAATCAAGTTGACAACCTCATGTAACCGCTATAGTCATGTTATTTGTATTGTTCCACTTGGGTTTGTATGACAAAAATTTTATAGGCTGAATGATTACCAACAATAAGTATTTATTTCTAAGTGGTGAAGTGGCAAGTCAGTTCAAAATTAGGGCACAAGCAGTTTTCATAAATGTTGAGGGCCTGATCTTCATAGAAAATTGTACCTTTTGATCTCTTGATGGCTGGATCAAAGTCCCACTCTGAAGCTTCTTCCAAAGTTCATCCATTGAGGGTTGAAAACAGGAAGATCACTATGAGTTTGATCTGTGTAGTGAAACCTGTAGACCCTGTAGACCCTGTAGACCTTGTGCTAAATACACAAATGAAGTTCATCTTTTGAAATCATGTGGGATCAAATCATGATCTAGTTGATTGCCAAAGACTTCCATCTCTTCAATTTGTTACCTTGAATAGAATTTTGACATACGAAGTTTAGGGAGATATAAAGATTCAGACCAGCATCAACTTTGGTATATACTTTAAAATATTATGGAACATAAAATATTTTAGATCATTCTTATGAAATAAAATGTTTTTTTTTT